>LOJH01023108.1:0-15257 GCA_001685095.1 Ellobius talpinus | reverse complement strand
GGCCCATTAGCTCTAGCTTCTTATTGGCTAACTCTTAAATATTAATTTAACCCAATTCTATTCATCTATGTATGGCCATGTAGCTGTGGCTTACTGGGTAAAGTTCCGGAGTCTGTTTCCGGTGGGGCTACATGGCGTCTTTCTGATTCTGTCCTTCTTTCTCCCAGCATTCAGTTTAGGTTTCCCGGCATACCTCTATTCTACCCTATCAGGCCAAGCCAGTTTTCTTTATTCATTAATGGTAATCACAGCATACAGAGGGGAATCCCACATCACAAACAAAATAAAGGATATACTCATTTAGCCAGTTCATGAAGCAACATACACTGTTTCAGAATCTATCCCCAAGCTGTTGCTAAAGAAACACTGGGAATATTATTTCAGTGACAGACTCGAACTATGGACTTCATATGGTACACAAAATTCTTCCATGTTATAGCTCACATCCATTTTACAATTGTTTCTTTATCTACTATGTTTGTGTTGTTGTTGGAGAAGATTGTTATCAGTAATCTATTAATTGTTTCAGTAAAGTTTTGTGTCCTCTACTTCCTTTTTGATAATGTATTAAATTTTATTAAGTATTTTTACCATTAGAAAGTAAAGCATATGACATGTGGTGGCTCAAGCCTGTAGTTCTAGAACTTTGGGAGATGATACAGGAGACTCTGTCTCACAAAAAAAGTTACATTCATTTTATTATCTGTGCTTCTCCTTTTAGGAACAATCTATATGCTAATGTAAAGAAAATCAGCACCATGCTTCACACATGTGACACGTAAATACATCTAATAGGAGAATGCCTTACATGCACCAGAGAGGAAGCTGCCCTCTGCTGCAAGCTTCCTTCTGACTTCTGGCAGTTCCCAGGCTTGCAGCACTCACTCCAGTCATATGCGGCTTTCTCCCCATGTCCACACTTGTGTTTTTCCGTAGGACACCAACCATGTCAGATTGGGACTCACACTATTCATTGCATCCCATCTTAGCTCATCCCATTTCCAAAGACCCTGTTTCCAAATGATTCTTTCTATTAATTTAAAATTCTTTCTTGAACGGAGATGAAATGTATACATTTTTAGATTCATCTTTTACAATGTATTGATATGTTTCCTAGACAGTTGCTTCTTATCCTTTGGCAAACATATATCACATATATTTTCATGTATGTGATACATCATTTTGTAAGCATGAGACAAGTGGAGTTAAGATTGTTCATGTGTGTTTATGTGTCCATGTGTGTGTATGTGTGCATGTGTATGTGTGCATGTATGTTTGTGTGCATGAGTGTGTAAAGGTCTTCCAAACTTTACATGATCCATTTCAGGATTTTTTTTTTCTGAGTGCCTTAACTTCCAGGCCAGTGATTTAATTCCAAGACTGGATTGTATTGCCTCCACATCAGGTGTGATTTATTCTCTGAAAGCTGCTTTCTTGCTACTATCCCATTTCCCACCCAGTGTTTAAAAAAACCACTTAGTCCTGCCTGATTTCTGTGCCTAGGCAAATTCCTACTTCATGCTTTGTTATCCTGTTTGGTCTGAAGAACACGATAAGCTCCTCAAAGAGCTTATCAGGTGGTCCATGATGCTGGGTTCAAGGCTGGGCTTCCTCCATGTGCCCCATGGACCTCCAACCATCTGCCTGACAGAAGCTCAGAGTGACGCCAGAGAGATGACGAGAAAGCTGAGAGCTGGAAGCCAGGCAGAACTTGGCAAATGTCCACACCCACCATAGCCACACACTAGCCATGTCACAGCTCAAGAATATGAATCTGATGACAGAGTGGGGCATCAAATTGCATAGAAGCCATTTTGTAACCCATAATGTGCTCCACAAATGCGAGTCCTCCAGGCTGTAGCGGTGTGGAGCAGGGATAAACTCTCACTCTTGTTCTGCCTTTACCACCACCTCCAGCTATCTTGGTATTTGGAAGACTCCCCTCTGATCAGTGCCCTGATCAAGGAGAGTGACTTGTCCATATAAGGTGGTTAAAGGGTGACTAAGTAAATTTGTCACATGATTGAAAGACTAGCATGTGTGGAAAATGCCACTCACATGACAATCTGAGAACAGAGCGTCCCCATATTGCTTCTAGGCACCGGTTCTGGATGTCTCTTGCTCAGGCATGGTATTATTATTTTTTAAATTTTTTATTCATCTATTTGTTTTACATCCCAGCCACGGCCTCTCCCCAAATAACCCCTCCCTGTTCCCATTCCCCAGTCCCCTCCTTTTCTGTCTCCATTCAGGAAAAGGTAGGTCTCACACAGCATCATAAAATATAGCATACCAAGTTGCAGTAACACTAAGTACTTCCCATGTATTAGGACTGGGTAAGGTGACCCAATATGAGAAGTAGGGTACCAAAAGTCAGTAAAAAAAAAAGTCAGAGACAGACCCTGCTCCCACTGTTAGGAGTCCTATAAAGAGGATCATGCTACACGACTGTGACATATATGCAGAGTGCCCACGTCAGTCATATGTGGGCTCCCTGGTTGTCTGTTCAGTTTCTGTGAGCTGCTATGAGCCCTGGTTATTTGACTGTCTGAGCCTTCCTGTGGTTTCCTTGACCCTTCTGGCTCCTACAGTGCTTCTCCTCTGCAGCAGATTCCTAAACTCTGCCTCATGTTTGGCTCTGGGTCTCTGAATCTGCTTCCATCAGTTGCTGGATGGCACCTTTCTAATAAAAATTGGGTCAGGCACCAATCTGGTCAGAGGAGAAGGCCAGTTCTGCCATTGCTTGGAATCTAAGCTGGAGTCATCCTGGTTGACTCCTGGGAGATTTCCCCAGGCATGGTATTATAACTTCAACCTTCAAACTTTCCGGACTCCCATCCCATGAAAGCCTTGTGTATTCTAAGGAAAGAAGACGTCAGTATGGCCTGAAGAAGTTACTTTCATTCATATTATTATCCAGTTATTGACTTCTAGCGCTGGGAACTGTGGGAGGACAAATATCTGTGGCTTTAAGTCTGTGGTCATTAATTGCATCTGATCTAGTTAATATATTACCTTTGATTCCAAGGTTCTCCCTTGGGGCAGCAGAAGAGATGGCATAGTAGGACAGTCAACTTGACATAGGGTCAGTTGGAGAAACTTTGAGATTATTCCAATGTTGGTCCAACTCCAAACTTTGGACATTGTCATCTAGGAGGATGCCCAGATGTCACATCCCTTTGTGGCTAGAAGGAGCAGTCAGGCTTGGAATTGTTTCAGTGACATTGTCTGGCCTTTCTCAAGTCTAATGCATAAAATAGTTGAATATAGGGGAATTGAGGAAAAATTATAATCTGCCCAGGAAAGACTGAGCGCTCTGTGAGAGTCTGAAGATTACAAGGCAGACACTAGCAGAGCACCTGGTCTAAAGGCCTTGCTTTCCAGCCCTTGCAAAATCATCACCAGTACAGGAAGAAACACTCCGGAAATGTGTGATTTGGGGAACTATTATATCAAATGGCAGGCCAATTTACCACTGTGCTCTGGCAGAATAAAAAATCAAAAAGACCAGCAAGAATTCAAAGGGCCCCCTTCCTACAAAATTCATTCCGGCATCCATGAAATGTTTATTGGGTAATTTCTTCTAGGCCATTCAACAGGCAGTCACTCTACAAACACAGATGGAGTCCATGCCACTTACCAGGCATCTTGCTAGAAATTTGAAATCCACTAGTAAGCCGAATTGTGAGTGTCATATTGTCTTTCATGGGGTGTTAGAAGGGGATGCTCTGTAATGAGAAATAGATCAGACATATGGTAAGAGATGTGGAGGTGGAACCATAGAATGTGTGTTTGAACAGGGAAAGCCTCGCTGAAAATAAATTTAAGCAAAGCCTCCAGTGGGGAAAGCAAGGACCATGGGCGTAAGCCTAATAAGCTTCCAGTCAAAGGCGGCATGCATCAGAGCAATGGCCACATCAGTCAGTGAATCTAGTTCATCCCTCCCTCCCAGAACGCTACCATCTGATTAAAGAACCAATGCCCTAGTTCATACTCAGTTCCGAGTGGAAAACAGCATGTATCTCTGAAACTCCAGTGTTTCGAGGAACAGCGAGCGGGGTCTATCGACAAGACCCTTTACCCATTTTAGCAGCGGAGAGAGCAAAGGGAGTCTTTTTCAGGCAAGCACCCCAGAGTCAAAATTAAGCCATGTAGGACTTTACAGTCCAAAGGGCACATTCCTCAGTGAGTAGCTCCAGGGAGAAACAGGACCAGGGCAGCAAAAGCCACCAAGCTCCTTTGCAAATTGTGATGCGATTTCCCTTTTATCACTTTTGGACCAGTCCCCTTTCCAATTAGGGATCACAGCTGCTAAGAATAAAGTGGTGTCTGTTCAGCTGGCAGAAGGCACAATGGCACACTCACGCCATCAATGGCAGCCATTGTTCAGAAAATATTGCCATTGAGATTTTTAAATGCTAATGGAATTAATTTCTCTTTCAGAGTTGATTGTCACCCAGCTTCTTCTTGTTTGAAAAAAAAAAGAACATGGGAGGAGGGGTTTTATTTTCATTGAATAAGACCAAAAACATCATACAAAAAATACAGACTCAGAATTTTAAAACCACCAAGAACTTTTGATATTATTTATTTACCCAACTCACTGGTAGAGGGAATGCAGACCCCCTAAAGGCTGAGCCTCTTGGCTTCGTAAACACTGTGATTTTCATGGTACAGTCAGAGCCAATCTTTTCCATTCCCACCCAGCATTGTTTCTGGAGGGCTGCACCAACAGAAATGTTTCTGCTTGAGAGATCTATAATTCTCCACTAGATTTCCTTTACCCTGAACGGGTGTCAAATGAGTAGCACCCCTGAGCTATTATTTTCTTGAGGGCTCAACTAAAAGCCTCAGATATGCTTCAGGTAGCTTTCCTCTGGTCGAATCAATGTTACCTTTTACACTCCAAGGAAGATCTTTAAACATTGGGCAATCTGGGACTAGTGAAGACCAGCATGTCCTTTGGCTCTGTAGACTTTGTATCTCAAGATCCAAAGATTCATGGGCTCATCTCCTTTGGGCTGCTCTTATGCAGTCCAATAGAGAGGGTAGCAAAAAAAAGACATTTATTTCTCATGGTTGGCCACAGGGAAGTGTCTTTTTGCACAAAGAGAGAAAAAGTTCCATTATCAAGGTGGAAGTCAGTTTGGACCTGGGTAAAGGCCCTCTTCAATTTCAGTTCATTCACATGCCCTTATTTGATAGAAAGAGGGAGACTAGCTCCAGGCTCCATCACTAAACATTACCACATTGGGAAAGACTTCAGTGTGTGTGTGTGTGTGTGTGTGTGTGTGTGTGTGTGTGATATATGCATGTATGTGTAACCAACCACGCCCATCTGCATGCATACAAAGACCAGAAGAGGACATTGGGTACCTCCTCTTGCTCTCTGCCTTATTCTATTGGCAAAGGGTCTCTCACTGGGAGTAGCATGGGCACAGAATTTTAGGGGGTGTCGTTGCATTTGATTAAGGTCTTTTCTCTCACCTCAGGTGGTCTTAGATTTGGGGTGAGTAGGATATTGGAAAACCCAACAGCTCCCAATGCATCCTTAAGCTTGTGGTCTTTGGATTCTTGTCTTTTGAAGTCAAAGAATAGGATTTACAGACCACAGAGGCTGGGTTATAGGGAGAAGTTTATTATAGATTCATAGAGGCTATAGTAAGAGAGAAGGCAGAGTTTCTGTAGAGCAGGAATAAGTCTCTGTGGACAAGGTTCCTTTGAGTGGCTACCAGGGGGCCATTTTAAAGGAATTATGCCAGAAAGTGGGGTGAGGTATGAGGAGGAAGGAGATAAGCGGGCCAGTCTAGTGGGCCCAACCATAAGATGTTTTGGTTTTAGTCTTAAAGCTTTCAGGCAAGAGATAAGAAACCAGGAAATGAAACTCTCTTCTGGCATTCCTGGCCTCCAGCAAGGGCATTCTGAGTTCCACTGTGCTGGGGTCCCTGACCCACCTGACCAGTTTCTGTCTGCAGTTCCCATCAACATAACATAGTTCTGAACAGGTAGTATCATTTGCTCATTCTACAATTGTTCTAGGTATTCAAGATCACTTCCTCAGAAATAGCAGTAACTGAGCCACAGGAAAGCAACCTCAGTGTCTGAGGCCAGGAGGAGAGGGATTGAGGGTTTGGGGTTCAATCCATCTGTGCTAATTGTGAAAGCTCTGGCACGAAGACCACATATAGATGAACTCAAGTGAGTCACAGGGACGAGGCAGGACTAACTACACCGACTTATATGAGTCCATAAACTTGCAGTGATGTCTGTCTTCTGTCCTCAGCAATAGAAATTGTCTCTTAAGGCAGGACACCTTATCTCCTGCCACAAATTCCAGAAGCATCAAAAGCAATAATTGAAATCATATCACCGGGTCAATCAGCCTGTGAATTTGACAACTTAATCAAGAGATACATGGTCTCCACTATCATTTTTGTCTAGGGCCAAGCAATTTCAGGATGATAAACTCAGATACATAAAGTTTACCTGAGGCTCATAGGAAGAATTCCAGGGACTGACCCTCTTTTAGACTTAAACACTTTTCTTCCTGTTGTTTAGATTGCAAGTGAACATAAAAAAAAGAAAGAAAAAATCAAAGGCTGAAAACCTAACCAAAAAAAACCACCTTTCTAATTCAATAAATTCTCTATAACATCATCTATCCCGGTGGAAATTGCAGGAGTCCAGGTTTCCTGTATTTATTCTTGTCTTCCTTTGAAGGTGATACTGGGGCCTTAAATGCAAACACAGACTGAAATTAACCTCCTAGGCAGCTGTGACTTCAGTTACTGAGATGTTTGCTTCAGCCCTTGCCTGACAAATTTACAGCTGCACTCCCATTCCCAGGTAATAACCCCAATCCTACCCCTCGGCGACCTTGAAATGTTAGTTTGATTACATCTTAGGCAGAAGAGGTGTGCTCTGGGAGACAAATCAACCCTCACATGTGATTTTATGGGAACTGGCTTTCTCTGGGAGCCTGCAGTAAGACCATCAAGTTAGAAATGTATTAAATGAAAAGCAGAAAAACCTAACAATAGCTGAAGCCAGAGGCCAAGGTCAGAAAGTGATCAATAGCTGAACTTCTTTTCAATTAACTGCCTGGAAAACCAAAGTTTAGCAACAACCTCTCTCAAATATGAAAGAGTATTCCTAAGCATTCATTAAAGCAATTCAATGTTATTTTTCATTGTATTGTTTTGTGTGCCTGTGTGTGTAGTTTATGCACATGTTGTGTGGCTGATCACATCCATATGTATGCACACAATGGCAAGAAGGGGACACTGGGTGTGTTTTATCACTCGCTGCTGCCTTATTCCCTTGAGACAGGCAAGGTCTCTCACTGAACCCAGAAGTCACCATTTTGGCTAGGCTGACCAGCCATCGAACTCTCAAATTCTCCTGTCCGTGCTTCACAAATGTGACCATACCTAGAATTCATATGATTACTAGGCATTCAAATTAAGCCCTCATACTTGCACTTATTGAGCGGTCCCCCTAACCTCTCATTCTATTTGTCAAGGTTTCTTTTCTGTTGTTTTAAGTAGGCCATCTGCCTAAGAACATGCAGTGGGCTCTACTGAGCATGAACACTCATGTGGCCCACACATAGGCAGCATATGTATCATGTTTACCACACCACAGTGCAGAGTTACATGTTCATTTCTCTATCACCAGACTGCAAAACATCAGGGTCTGTATTCCTTTTTACTCAACTCAAGGTCCTCCATGTTTCCTTCTTTTAGCCATACCCTAAAATGTAGCTGGAAAGATAATATACCATTTAGAAACAAGATAACCAATACCCCACAAATTACATTATTTGCATTATATATTAGTTAATTTTTGTACCTGTGATTGTAACATCTGACTTAAACTAACTGGAAGGAGGAAGGATTTATCTGAGCTCACAGCTTCATAGGGTTCAGACAATGGCTGCTTAACCCCGCTAGACCAGGTGGAAGATCATAGTGGTGTGACTGTCTGTGGAGTAGACATCTCTTCCCTAGCAGCAAACAGAGTATGGGGTTGCCCACACTGAGTTGACTTTTCTCCTTTTCTCTACTTCATTTCATTGGGGTCCTAGACACTATCGCATCCTGTCTGGGAAGATAATTATAGACACTCCGGCAGTGTGCTTTGTTAACCTCCTAGGTGCATCTAAATGCAATCAAGTTGCGAGAATTAACCATCACACACCATGAATGCAAACATACACAACGCAGTGCTGTAGGCTGAACACACCTTATACTCAACACAGTTTTTACTTTCTTTCTTCCACTTTCCCTTCCTTCTCTTATCTCCCCTAGTAGTCAATAACTATTAAACTCATTCAATTAGCTCAAGCTGACAATAGAATCACTCACTGACTAGCAAATCTGTGCCCACACTCCTGTTTCAGTAATCCTAAAGTAATAATTTCACAACCTTCTCAAAAACCCATTATCTTAGCTAACAGAAATATCTTTTGTTGGTCTTATTCTGAGTGAGTCTTAAGTCCAGTTAAATAACTATTAGTTACTCCAAATGAGTGCCACTATTGCCCACTGTGGATATGTTGGCATCCCAGTCATTGTTTTGGTTTATAGGATTCACAGCGAGACAGGTATACCAGTTGCTTCTCCACCATGGCAACTTGCATAGCACCATCAAATACTGAGATGGCCCATCCTCAGGGAAAGGGCACCCAGGCAGGTCAATTCCCTCTTGAACCCTCAAAGTCCTATGTCCAAAGTTTGTAGTGTCTTTAGCAATAATCTTTTAACTTCAAGTTCTGGGAAGAAACCAAGTGTTGACAGACGTTTCTGTCCCACCAAGTCCCACATCTGTTTAGTCCCAAAGAATCACACAAAAGTATACATCAATTTTAAACTGATTGGCACAGTATCTCAGGCTCTTCTTATTAACTAATTCTTATAATTTATATTAGCCCATAATTCTTGTCTATGTTGGCCACGTGGCTTGGTACTTTTCTTGATGAGGCAGTCACATCTTACTTCCTCTGCAGCCGGGTCAGGACTGGAGACTGAGCTTCCCTCTTCCCAGAATTCTTGTTGCCCCACCTCTACTTCCTGATTGGTCACCCCACCTATACTTCCTGCCTGACTACTGTCCAATCAGCATTTTCTTAAACAAGTACAAGAAACAAATCTTTACAGGGTAAAACCATTGTCNTATAATTTATATTAGCCCATAATTCTTGTCTATGTTGGCCACGTGGCTTGGTACTTTTCTTGATGAGGCAGTCACATCTTACTTCCTCTGCAGCCGGGTCAGGACTGGAGACTGAGCTTCCCTCTTCCCAGAATTCTTGTTGCCCCACCTCTACTTCCTGATTGGTCACCCCACCTATACTTCCTGCCTGACTACTGTCCAATCAGCATTTTCTTAAACAAGTACAAGAAACAAATCTTTACAGGGTAAAACCATTGTCCCACAGCACTCAAGGGCAGTAGAAATTCTCTACAGTGTCTTAAGAGTCTCTTAGATTCCTCTCATTACCAGCTGAAAGGAAAGTTACCCATGACTGACACTGGGGTCTCTTAAAATAAACTATAGCTCTTGGGGAAAATATTATCACCCTATGTGGTATAACTTCATCAAAATTATTGATATATGCATATACATACACATATATAATATATATTAAGAAGACATGAAATAATATACTTTCCTATGGTTCTTCCAATGATCCTTGGTGATCTTTATCCTTCCTTTCTTCTTTTCCCATAGTCTTTCCATCCCTCTCCCTCTCCAGATAAAGTGTTCCTCTATTTTTCCAATTTTCTTTTGAGTCTGTTGAGGGTCACATAATTATTTTTTCTGTCTGCTAGTACCTCAAAGAGCAATGATGTATAGAAGAAAAGTGAGTTAAGTAAAAGCCTGAACATAGTTGCATATAGAACAGCTCACTGGGGCCTTTGAAGAGGCAGGGCCAGAAATGGCGGCATAGGTCTAAATTTCTAGTATTAAAGAGTCAGAAACAGAAAGCTTATTCAAGGCATGCCTGGTCTATACATAGAGTCCAGACCAGCCGGTAGCACATAGCAAGACCATGCTTCAAATAACAAGAGGAAAAAAGAGACAGGAGCTTCACTCTTTTTCTTCAGCAAGCCTATCATTCCCACAATACAGCTGTTGTTTTTTGCTCAAAGTAAAAATGAAGTCTTAACTCTAGTCCTTAAAATATATGACCCCAAGCAAGCCTCTGACCTCTCCACTTAGGAAATAAAGATGCATACCCAGCCAGCTGCTATATTGTAAGATTTGAATGGGTCTTGTGTCTGGAGGCAACAAGAATTTTGTGATTAATGTTATTAGATTAGCAAGGGCCAGAAGTCTGCATACATGGAGGAGAAAATGGAGCAGGAGGAGAAGAAAGGGGAAGCCACATAGCTTAGGAAACATCAAACACGTAGTTAGAAGTCAGGTACTAATTTTGATATTTCGTTCCTTTTGTTAGGTAGAAACATTGGTCTTCTGCAGAGAATGCAGAAGACCAAAGTTTCTTTTTGCAGGATGTTCACCAGTGTCGTGTGAAAGAGAAAAGGAGAGACAGAGACAAAAAGTGATAGAAAAAGACAGACAGACAGACAGACAGACAGACAGACAGACAGACAGACAGAGAGCAACAGAAAAGAATGAAAGAAGTGAGTTAGGTAGAAGGATGACTGACAGGGTTACTGTGGTCAATACCAGCCAAATAAAATTCAAAGATTTCAACATTTATAAACAGTAATATGAGTGGTTATTAGGCTAAATGAATAGAAATAAGCTGGACTTACTGAATGCATGTGATTGCAGAAACATTTCAGTCCAGAGAGAAACATCTCTCACGCACACACAGACAAAAAGAAATAGATAATTTTTTGCAGAAAAAAAATAAAATAATAGATTATGAGAAAAATGTTGCTGCAATTGCTTTCACAAGACAGTCCAT
This sequence comes from Ellobius talpinus, assembly GCA_001685095.1. NCBI lineage: Eukaryota > Metazoa > Chordata > Mammalia > Rodentia > Cricetidae > Ellobius > Ellobius talpinus. The sequence goes on along the minus strand of LOJH01023108.1, from coordinate 4,318 downwards.
GGAGCAGTTTTCTCAGATACATCTTTAAAATCCTCCAGGAAGAAAAAAATGTAGCTAAATTTTTCATTATCACTTACTATGTAACAGAGTATTAAATACTTTACTAGAGCACATGCATCCGGTTCTGTTCAGTCTCATGGTCCCTTGTGGCTTTGCTCATTTCTTTGTTTGTTTCCTTTAAGACAAGGCCTTAAGGAGTCCAGGCTGACATAGAACTCACAATCTTCCCACTGCATCCCTGCAGCAGGCTTTCTTCTGGACCACCAACCAGCTCCTAAATCATGACGTAGAGATGCTGTTAATTATGAATTCTCTGCCTTATCTTATGCTTGTCCCACTAGTTCTTATAACCTGATTTAATCTGTTTCTCTTTATCAATGTTTTGCCTTTTGCCTTTCTTCTGTATGTCCTACTCCATGTCTCCCTGGCTGGCAGCTGCCTGGCTGGGTGACTCCAGGTGTCTCTTTCTCTCTCATTCTCTCTCCTCTCCTTCCTCCCCTCTCTCTCACATGCACATGTGCCTAGATTCCTCCTCCTACTTATTCTCTCTGCCCACCAGCCCCACCTGTCCCTCTACTGCCTAGCTATAGGCCATTCAGCATTTTATTAGACCAATCAAGTGCCTCAGCAGGCAAGAAAAACACAGCTTTACATTGTTAAACAAATGCAACACGACCAAATGCAGTGACTCTTTGCCTAGTTAAACAAATGCAACTCACCTTTACATAGTTAAAATAATATTCCACAATGCAGCCTGATGCTGGGGTTGAGCTACCACACCTAGATTGCCCCTTGACTATTATCTAATTTCTTATGTTCCCAGTTAAAGTAATTCCTAGCATCTGAGTAATGGACAATGCTTTCTTGATGTCCCTCCAATTGTCCCATGCTTTTCCCTTCTGTTTCATCTCCCTCTCTTCTGAAGGGGCTACAGAGATGCTGAGAGGAAAGGTACCTTTGTCTTCCTGGATTTGGGCCAGATCCAGCATTTTTTTTTGGTCTTCCCATAGGATCCTAAACTGGGCTATGCTGTGAGTTCCTCCAGTATTCAGTCAACTGATGTTTACAGAATGTGAAACAGACTTGGAAATACTGGAGGAAAGGACAACAGCCCAAGACACTCTTTGAAGAAAACAATTGTATATTTTTAAGAAAGAGGAAAAAAACACAAAACTTTAAGGAAGAAAGAAAGAGAGAGGGGGGAGAGGGAGGGGAAGAGGGAGGGAGGGAGAAAAGAAGGAAGGAAGGAAGGAAGCTAAGCATGGTGACACACACTTTTAATCCCAGCATTCAGAGGGCGAGGCAGGCAGATCTCTATTAGCTCAAGGCCAGCCTTGTTTACAGAGGAGTTCCAGGACACTCAGGGCTATAAAGAAACTGAAAGTGTATCCTGAAAGAGAAAAGGAGAGAAAAAAAAAAGGAAAAGAAAAAAATTAACATTTTAGTTTCTTCCTGCTTCTGGGCAAGATAGAGATGAAGAAGTTCTTTTCCGCTAGTCTGTTGGCTACTATTGGCCTCTGATTTACCAGATTATGGACAAAATAGATAAATAATAATTATCTGGTAACCTTGGCAGCATTTTTACTACTGTTAATTTTTGCTCCTCAGAACACCTTTCTGTTGGAGAACCATGCGCTCCCTCCCTCATGATCTATATAGAGTAAAACTGCGGAACTTCATTTGCCCTGTTCATGGGAAATTCAAGTCCAGAAAATTCTATCCTTGGCTTAAAGGGATCAGTTGAGGAATAGCTATGATGCCAGGGGTCAATGAGATGCTGACCCTCAGGACCTCTGTTGACACTTAGAAAGTGGGACTTTCTTCTCTGTGGGTGTGAGCAACAGCTCTTTAGGTGATGTATGCTGAGGAGATCTAGTGACCATGCCAACCACTGTCCTTCTGGGAATGAACCAAAAACACTGGGGAATTTAGGGCCACAATAGAGAGATTAGGAAATAGTACGGTAGCTGCATTCACCCTTCTCGATCTGACTTCCGGAAGCCATAAACACTATGTGTGTCAGAAGGAGCGCTGTTTTCTTCTAGGAGTCTGAGTTAAGGCAGGTGAACTTACCATTTTATTAGCTCACTCTTTCACTCAGCTGATGATATTTGAGAGTCAAGGATTTAAACACTGGCCTCATCGTGAGTTTTTGGATTTTGTGAGCCCATTTTCTTTCTAGTCAGTGGTGCACCAAACACTGTATATGTATAAGACAGGAAATACACCCCACAGACACACATACAGAGAGAGACACACAGACACACACAGAGACACACAAAAAGACACACAGAGACACAGATAGACAGACACACAGACACAAACAGGCACACACACAGAAACACATACATATACACACAAAAAGATACACAGAGACACAGACGGACAGACACACAGACACAGACACAGACACACACAGATCCAGACCCACACAGATACACACACAGACACAAAGACACACAGACATGCACACGCACTCACATACACAGACAGACAGACACAGACACACACACGCGCGCACACACACACACACACACACACACACACACAGTTTTCTCAGGACCACCACATCCATTCACAGTCTCACTGTTCCTAGCACACTCTTCTTCTGTCCCTTGATAACAAAGATGTACTTACTTTAACTAGCACTGGCAGTGTTTTCTAAAGAGATTTTCAAATTGCCTATTCCAGCCAGGTTCCTAGTAAAATAAAGCTTTAAGAAGCATTTTTACAATGTGCTTTCCACAGTAAAATACAAGTTATCTTCATTCTGGCACAAAGAACTCTTAAACATCTGTACTGTAAGTGGCATTACAACTGACAAAGGACAAACACAATTGTCCAGTTGACCATTCCTTTTGTTTCCCCCAGAATACTTCTGTTCAAAAGCCTAAGAACAGAGAGCATATTTTTGGTTGAGCCTTCTGAGTCATATTAATTAGTCAATGTTTTTAAAGTGCTTTTTGAGATGAAATCATTATTCATCAGCAAACCCAAGTTAGTTTTTTGTTGTTGTTGTTGTTGTTATCATAACGATGGCTCCTTTTAAAGATGCTAATTGACCCACCTGCCATGAAAGAACAACTTCACCTTTGCATTAATGACTAGCAACAACATACACGGGTATCCTGTTTATTAATTCACAATTAAAACTTCCTAGACAAGAGCTATATGCTCTTCCTTTCACAAGAGCAGTGAAAATGCGCTGCAGTAGGAAAAGCCTATCCTGGCAGATCTAAGAGCCTCCTGCAAATAGCATGGTGCATGTGTGGGAGCCAAAAGTTAGCACCCATTGTTTCCACACCATTGTCCCTGTACGTGAGAAATGTTTTCATATTTATTAACAGCGTAGACCTTATTGAAATAATGCATTCTCAACACCTGTCTTATGAATGTTATTTTATACTATTTCTCTTTTGTTTCTATGGAAGAATAATTAATTATTAAATTACATGTTTAGTGTTTAATAAAAATTGGCTTTGAAAAGCATATGTTGGGAAAGACTATCAAAAGACATTTCTCAGATTCTTTTCTGACATTAAAGAGAATATTATGGTCTCTATAATATTATCCAAATAGTTCTTGGCTTTTTAAAAATTATATCCATGCAGTGTTACACTGGATATTAGATATTTGATATGGCATTTGAAGTGACTTATTTTTTTTCCCCTGTGACTAAAGTAAATTCTTAAAAATCTTCTCTACAGAATCAAAGGTGTTTGGAAAGCGACACTAATAGCCTTCTCATCCCAGAAGACAGAGGATATAAAAATCTAGCAGAGAGCCAAGTACAGTATGGCTCTTTTACCTTAAATCTAAAAATAAACTGTTTCATGACACTTGTTTGAAAAGAGTTCGTCCAAAAAGAATATTCTAGAAATAAATTTATTCCAACTATCTCTTTTTTACAAAGTTACCTCTGAAGCCTTTGGTCTATAATAAAATAGCCTATATGGGAGTCATTTGCTAGTGGCAGACATCGGGTTTTCTCTTTCCTAGCCACCGTGTTCTTACAGGGTGGAAAGACTCATTTGTTAAAATGGCATCCCAAGGTCAAACAGCGGAGGGAGCATTGAAAATCACCTAAATTGTCAACAACCAAACTGTTCTGTGATAGTCTATCTGGTTCATTTCTACAGTAAAACCAGCTGAATATTTTGAAAAATCTGATAATCCATAATGTTGAGAGTTGGCTTTTGGGTAACAGTGATTTTTTCGTTTGTTTCAAATTGGCTTATTTTATTTGTTTTTTTTTTCAGACACATTTTTTATTGTTATAAAAAAATTTTCCACCTCCTCCCCTCCTCCCAATTCCCTC
>LOJH01023106.1:3946-15300 GCA_001685095.1 Ellobius talpinus | reverse complement strand
ACAATTGAATTTATAATAGAAAGTGATTAGTTGAGAAAGACTGGGACTCTCCAGCATGTGACATCCAATTTCAGTCCTGAAAGGTGATGGTGACGAGGAGGCCAAAGGTGGAGAGGAATCAGCTCTCCAAACAGAGAGAACAGTAGACACCAAAGCCCCGAGACCAGAATAACTCAGAAAAGCTACAGGAAACCAAAAAAGGCTAGGTGTCCGGAAAGATGAGTCAGAGGTAGGAGAGCTCAAGAGTTGTGGTACAGGGCTTGAGATTTTCTTCCCAGGGCGGAGGAGAGCCTAGTAGGTCTGACCAGGTCAGGGGCGTGATTGGGTGTTGGTAGAAGCCTGAACATCAGTCAGAGCTTTGCTCCAATTTCTGACTCTTCCTCAGGCCATTTCTCTATCTAGTGCATCCTTAATTTGTATTTTCACAACAATGCCACAAAGGAATCATTAGGTGTCATCTCTAAGTCACAGTGGCCCAATTCTGATGAACAGTGAATCCTGCACCGGCTGTTTAGCGGCTTCACTGTTACAACCTCACCTAAGCAAAGGGAGCCACATTGAAGGGTGTTTTCTTGCACCAGCCTTGACTTGACTCATCATTGCTGTCTGTTGTCTGAGAACCTGCTTGCCTCTGTGTGGTTTGCACACCAAGAATAATCTTCCTACTCATTGGGTCTTTGTTTTCTAACAATTCCCTGATGATTGACTGTTCCTACCTGGTTCTGCACCAGCTCCATAGAAGCCTTTTTATTATTTGAAGCCTTTGGATCTTTCTTGACAGTTCTTTGAGGCCCATTTCCCTGCTAGGTTTCTTGCATGGGAAGGTGTAATGGCTCAGGAAGACAGGATGAGACAGGCCACAAAGGTCCTTACGTGTCTGGTTGGGTGACTCTCCTGGGCTTTGGATAAAGGTAACTAGAATAACCAGACAAACCCTGTCTAGAGGCTGTACATGCCCCAAGCATGAAGATTCCCCCACCACCTGGACCACTGAGAATGAAAATGCAACTGTCCTTATAATGCCCAAAGGCGACTAACACTGATTCTAGATGGTAACCGTGGAAACCTCCCATTGTTGTGAACAGCCCACCACCAGAACAGGAACCACTTTTTCCCCCTCCCTGAGGGATGGTATTAAGTGCTTGGCCTCCCCTTTTTCTCCCTGCCTTCTCTCAACACCCTGGTTAGGGTTCAGGTAGCAGCCAATAATAAAAGCTGACACTCAGAGCCAGGGAATGGTTACTACAGAGACAGAGACATTAGCTATTACCTCAGGGGTGTGGCTGCTTCCTCATTCAGGAAACAGACCGTATGACTCCCCTCCACCGGCCCCCCAACATTGGAGAAGAGTAGCAGAAGGGAGGTGAAAGTCCAGGGATGGAGATGGCCGAGATGGCGTCCAGAGCGCTGGTGAGAGACGGTGGGTGGGGGTTGGGCTGTTGGTTAAGGGCGTTTATGAGGCAGCATTCATGTCTGGAGTCCCATCAGACTGGCATCAATAAACGTCTCTGTTCCATTCTGGAAGGGAAGCCTTAATTAGGCATGAAGAGATTTATCAAACAGCGGCCTCTTGGAGCCATTGGTTTCTCTGCCATCTGGATGGATGGTTTCCCACCCTGCAACAATGGTCGTGGGAATGATGAATGAGGTCCCACGGCTCAACGCCCCTGGGGTCTGAGAAAACCCAAATGGTGTTTGTCCTCCCCAGAAAGAGTGAAAATCTGCCTGTGATGATGGGCACGTGTGCTGGTGTTCATACTAAGTTTTGCCCAGGGAAGACCAAGGCCACATCCAGCTAAAGTCAATTTTTAGTTTTACAATGAGTGCTCCAACCATATGGACTTCTAGAAAAAGCCCTACAGTGAGGGCAGAACTGTGGTGAAAATTCCATGTAGGCCTCTGCTTCAGTTTAACGACCAACTTATTCTGCTTATGTCCAACCCACGTGACTTTTTGGAAGGTTCTTGTGATATGATACGTGCAAAAATGGCTTTGTTCACTACAAAGTCCTCTCTAGACATCCAGGACTTAATCCAACAAACATTTATTGAGCAACCATTGTGTGCTATGCACCACGCCTAGCGCTGTGATGGATACAGATGAGCAAAACAGAGCCCGCCCCGGCAAGCTTCCAGTCTAAGAACAGGCCTCGGACAAGTGCACAAGTAGCTATAATACAAGGCAGAGCATGGTAAGTGCCATGAGAAAGGGACGAATAAAGTGCTGTGGTGGTTCTGTGGAGGGAGAGAGCCCAGCCTCGGTGGGTCAGGAAGGGCTTCACGGAGGATGTGGTCTCTGCATGGGCCTTGGGAGGAACTCAAGAGTGATCCAGAAGACGAGGACTGTAAGGCCAAAGGCACAGAGCCAGGAAGCATGGCGGCACCTTTTCCAATAATGACAACTCTTCTGGATTGGCCAGTGCAGGGCACGAAGGGACCTGATTGGGTGCTCTGTAACGTCAGGATAAAGACGGGCACATTTTTGTGGGCCAGGGGATTTTATCAAGGTTTGCAAAGGACTGCAGGGACTGGCCATTGTGCATGCTCAGGGAGGTCTGGGGGAGGAGAGCACTAAGGGGTCCAACGGACAAGTAGAGGTGAGGTCGGGACTAGTTGGAAAGCATAATGACGGAATGCACGGAAGCACGGAAGAGTCAGTGGTCACCTTAGGGTCCCAGATTATGTTGAAAGAGTCATTGGTTTTTCTGATGGGAAGATAAGGGGTCGTGCAGGGAAGATGGTCTACTGAGCTTCAGATGTGTTGAATTCAAGATGTCAGTGCAGACAGTATGTTTACCAAGCAGCGTGTCATCCAGGGGCTGGAGCGTCCAGTGGAGCTAAGCGGCTAAAGGGAGTGGGAGGCATTCTGTGGGTGGTGGTAGCTAGGTCTGAAGGGAGGCGTGGAGCTGCTGATGCAGTGGGCATGGGCCTGCGGGGAGGATCTTATTGGAAGGAATGGCTACTTTGTGGTACAGGGAGAAGGGAGGGGGAAATGGACAGATCTTCCTTGGCTCCCTTCTCAGCTCAAGGTAGGAGTGCCAATAAATAACTCATAAATACATAAATAAATATATAAATAAATGGTCATGGTGGTTGGGATCAGGGAAGGGGTAAAATCTTAAGAATATAGTATCTTGCCCAGGAGAATCCACGGGAGAACTTTGCAGTGAGGGTGGCCTTTCGAGTTAGGACTGAGATGTTGGTCCCAGGAGTGGGCACGAAGGTGTGATCAGGGGGGAATGGTGACAATAGGGCCTGGAGACCCTGCCAGGGTCTGATAGTGGAGGTATTAAGTGAAGAGGCTATAGGAATCAGACCGAATGCAAGAGGGCCGGTGGAGAGACTGAGAGTATGAGCGGGGGAAACTCCCTGGCCAGAGGAGGGACCTCACTCACTCAGAAATGGGAGAATGAAGGTTATAAATGGGAAGGGAGAGGCCAAGAGAGTCTGAGGAAAGGTCCCATGTCAAATGCCTCGGGTTTTTTGTTTTGTTTTGTTTTTTTAATTTGGTGAAGGCAGAGGCTAAGGGTGGAGTCACTGGGGGCTCCAAGTAAATGAAGGTCTGGCAGGCTTAGGTGGGTGGACTGAGGAGGTGACTGATAAAGGGGACCAGCTGAGGCTGATGGGATGCTAGGATTGACCACAGTGGCAGCAATCAAGTTAAGAGTGCAGGCTGTGCCTCTTGGGGGCCAGCCAAGGTCAGCCAGCCTATGCTAAAGACTTCAGTGAAACCCAGCCCCAAGTGAGTTCTCAGCCGGCAGTCAAGGGCAGTTGGCTGCTGACTGTGAGTTTGGCTGGAGGAGAACAAGGAGAGGGGAAGCTAAAGTTCATAGAGTCCTTGCTGCTCTATGCCAGGATCATTTTGATAGCCAAGGACCTGCTGAGTCGGGGAAATGGCATATCCGGGTAGTTCTGGGATTGCTGACTTTCCCTGGTTAGGTTACAGCCTGCTTAAATCCAGTTAGACAACAGGCCCTCTACCTCCTCTGCAGAGAGAGGATGCTGGATGGAGCTCAGGGTCACCTCCAGAACCTGACCTCTGGGCCGCCACATGAACTAGTCTGACATCCAGGGGCTTTACTAATGCAAGGCCCTTCTGGTGATTTTACCCGCTCCTCCAGGGCACCGCAAACTTTAGAAATTAAATGTCTTCTAGAGCCTTTGAGATCTTTAAGATGAAAGGCTCCGGAGACATGTAAAATATGATGCTAATTATTTCCACTGCTCATGGGGAGGCTGAAGCACTCAGTTCCCCGGGTGGCTGTTAGGGCTGTTGCTTTTTTAAATATTCATTTTATGATGCAAATCCCAAACCAAATCACACACTTCATACTGCAGCAGGAACGAAGAGAGGAACATGGAGATATACAATCCTCATCCTGGTTTGGGGCTGGAGGATGGTACACGGGGTTACCATGGTTAATGGTTCTAGGGTGTCTCCATTGTCTCTGTTCATTTCCCATCAGCCACTAATTTAGAGCAAACGTTGTGTTCTGAATGGCTGTTGATTAATTACGTCAGGCCTCATATGCTTGGGAATGGCTCCTGATTACTTTTCGTAACTCTGTTCACCTTTAAGATAATAGTTTTCTTTCTTATCTTTCAAAGATGTTTTAAAAAACCACTATTTATCAGGCGAGGGACTGCATCTAACAAATCAAGCTGGATAAGGCTTTGCTGCCTGTGACCTGTAAGTCCAACCCCTAAGTTACTGGCAGTGAGCCCAGATTTCCCCCTGGAGATTATGTCCCGTGTTTCTGTGTTGGGCTTTGGGCTTTTACAAGAAAAACAAGTTTTAAGTGCGAATCTAAATAGAGGGGGGAAAGGATTTTTGCCAAAACTCTGCAGTCACGGCTGGTGTAGGGGGGTGAGGGTGGGCAGGTGTGTAGAGTGGACATTAGAACCTCTCCCAGGAGAGTTGAAAATCTCCATGGTGGAGCTTAGCGTGGCAGGTACAACTGTCAAGATGGGACAGGGATGAGAAGGTGACACTGAATGGCCGTCTGACTGCAGGGGACCCTCAGAGTGCAGGATGTGAACAGCAAACAGAGAGTGACTATAGAGACCTAGAACCAGGCGCTTCACGGTCTTCCAGGTGTCCTGGTCTGGGTCTCCGTGTGGCGCCTAGAAAGGCCATTGTGTATGTTTTGAACAGGATGAGACCTATTGTGACTGTGCCCTTTCAAGCATTTGCTGTGTCTTTCTGGTGGCAGACAGGACAGTAGAGTTCTCTCATGTGACAGTCTTGGAGGATGGGATGCAGGCTAACCGGGAAGTTGAAGTCCCAGGATCACTTCTTCTTGAGTGGGCCTCAGTTGCTTTAAAGCACACCCAACAAAATGACCGACCATATTTTGGACACTCTTTTGTTCTTTTCTGAGGCAGAGCAAACCCCTGGAAGGTCTCAAGCTTCTAAAACCATGATTTATAACATTCTACCTCTTTAGGGCCATCTGCCGATCCACCCTACTAAGTCCTGGGTGGTCCATGTCTAGTCAGGATATGGGGCTGTCCAGTTGGCTTCCTCCAGCCTTTCTCCATAGCTGGGAAGGCCTCTCTGGGACACAGGTGCTACCCATGTGAACTTTGGGCACTTACACTCTCAAGTTCATGAACAAGGTCCTCAGCTCTGTTGTGACCTCCGATGTTTGGTCTCCTTGTGCCTCTTTGCCCAGCGGAACTCTCCAAGTCTCTCCTCCATGAACTGCACCTCTTTAGACTGGTTCAAACTGTCCTCTCTGGGTCTGGGCTACCCAGAATCCACATCACTCAGAGGTTCGGGGAAGCTGACAACAGGTGGCTCTCCATTCATCCATGAGCCCAGAGATCCGTCCAACCCAGGAGGCGGGTTGTCATCCAAAGTCATGGGACTGGCTTCTTTGCCTGTCAAGTCCTTCTGCCCCCAAAGGTGGACTGAGTCTCCATCTGGTCCAGGTGGGTTCTCCACACCTTCTTCCTGTGGCTTATCTGCCTAACGCTAGATGAACACCACACAGTTATAAATACTCAGGTCAATATATATATGCAGGTATAGATATATATATTCTGGTCACTGTTTTACACTTTAACAAAGGAAACCACTAGCCTGCTTGTTCTATTGTTTGTGCCACCCCGACTCCCATCTGCCTGTGGTGTAGCTGGCAGGAAAGTGAGCCACTGAGTCCCATGGGCTGCCATTCTTACGTAGCCCCGTCACATTGGCCGACCGTCAGTTTCAATGCTCCCTGCTCATGCAGGCTCTTGAGGGCTTTGAATTCCAAGGGCATGGTGTGGGGGCTGGCCTGGGAGGTGTAGCCGTACTTGAGGCTGTCATAATAGTGGTACTTGACGGGGTTCTGATTCTGATCCAGTGGAAAGGGCCAGAAGCCATAGAGGTAGATCTGATTGCAGAAGCGTGTGGCCAGGGTGTACATCAAGAGGCCAGTAGTTGGTCTTTTTATGTGAACTTTGTTGGTCAGCCAATATCTGGATAAGAAAAAAAAGTTAAGAAAGATAGTAAGATCTAGGAATATGGCTCAGCTGGTAAAATGCCTGCCTTGCGAGTATGAGAACCTATTTGGATTCCTCAGCACCTATGTTAAAGAAAGGCATGGTAGAATATACCAGCAGCCCAATTGTGCAAAGGTACAACCCACGCACGCAAGCTCTCATTTGCACATGCACACATGCGTGTGCACACGTGCATCCACTACTGATATATGTTATAAACAAATACATACAGAAACAATGAAGAAATGTGTTTGTGAACACTTCCCAAGAAGAAAGAAATTCTATTCTGCCCAGCAGTCCACCTCCTGCCTCCTGTGACCTTAAGTCACAGGCCCTAGGCTTCCTTCTCGGGAGATTGACAACTACTGCTGATTAAACCTGGACTATGCCTTGAGTTGGAGCTTTCTTGTGCATGCGTCTATGATGTCTGGGGCACCACGATAAAAACTGGCACCCCAAGGTTACCCATGTGGGAAGGGGCAGTACCTTGTCTTGAACACAGACCCATTGACAACTGAATCAGGGTTGGCAGTTTTCTGTAATGGGCTGGGCAATAAATGCTTTTGGGTTTGCAAGTCTATGGCTTCAATTATGACTATGCAACCACGCTGTAGTTAGAGCATGAAAGAGCCACCACCAACATACACAAATGTGTCCAGGCTTGGTCCTGACCCTTCTTAAGGAATGTTTGTTTGCCTAGTGCCCACTGCCTCACAGATGGTTATTAGTCTTCTCCACATCATATAGGTAGACTTCTTTCCTACCAGCGTTCCCAGAGGCCCCACCCTCTGGGGCAGCTGACCTTCCCTGACCGTGTGTACAACTTCTCTGCAGAGCCAAGGAGCTCTGGGCTGTGGGGCTGGACTCTGTCTACACGTTAGTTCCAAAGATCTGTCAGTGAATCTTACTAGCCATCTTGAGTAGGGAGTCAGTGCTTCCTGCCGTTGGGGCTCTGTCAAAGAGAGATGGGAGGAAACATGTAGAAGGGCAGAGAGCAGGTTGTTAGATGAGACAGCGCAGGTCAGTGGAGTATTGTGTGTCTTTCTGTACCTTAGCCAGAACCACGGCAGGGAATGGGCCATCTGCACTCTGGATGAGGAGCCATGCCTGGAGGATGAAGGTCTATAATTCAGATGGTTCTGTTGCTAGCTCTCTGTGTCTTTGAGAAAGTCACTTCTCTCTCATGGACCTTATTTTTCCTCACACACAGTCCAGATACCTCCAGGTTCAAACATTCCACAAGAATCTAGAAAATTCTCTGCAAGTGAGAACACTTCTACTTGTTGTTATTCTTCTTGCTGTATGGATCCAGAGCTCACCCTGAGTGGTCCCCACCTGTTTATCTGTAGTTAAAGCTCTGTTTGACCCTGGCTATATGGCTCTAATAGCCAGGCTTCTGTTCCAGTGCAAAGGCAGAATTGCTGACCACTGAGCTGGGCCAGACCCAGACCACGATTTTTTTTTAAACAAAACACCTCTGTGGGACTGTATCCCATGGGCTCAAACTTGCCACTCTTCCACTGAAGGGAAGGCCAGTACAGTTTCTGATGTTCCCTCAAATGAGCCAATTAAATTCATGCTGGAAATGGAAGGACACTAGAACAAAACATTTACTTATTGTTGAGGGTAAGGTGTGTGTGTGTGTGTGTGTGTGTGTGTTCTTTGCAGTGACTTTAGCTGGTGAGGAAGGGTAGGGATGTAAAGACTTCCGAGAAGTCCAAGAAAACCCTTTACAAACCATGGTTCGTTCTGCAGCTCAAAAAAGGAACTCAAAATGTTCCAGAATCAACCCTAGAAGAGTTCCTTGTGTCTCTATTTGGATGAAGCACTGGCTTCTGGATCAGGTGAAGTCACAGATGCCTAGGAACCCAGGCAATTACAGTAAAGTAATAAATATTTCCAAGGTTTGCTCAAATAAAATGTGTTTGAGGACTGCCACAATCTGCCCCTCCAACGGAACTGTCTGTCTGGTGTGATCTGAACGTCACTTTGGACCTTGAGATAGGAGGCAGTGGTCCAGATGGTCACAACCAGGCCTATGATTCTTCTGGGCACAGCAGGAGCTGGGCGGTCCTTTGGACAACTATGGTTGTTCTGTAGGTCTGTCACTTGGAGATCCTTGTCCTTGTGTCTCCTCCTATTTTATGCTGTTTGAACCTAGAAACTTCTTAGCAACTGATTTTCCAACAGGGAATCAGATGGAGTGACAAAATGAGCTGCAGCGGTTCTGGTAACTGCAGGCACAACACAATTGGAAAACAGCATGGAGCAAGTCTGTGGACACAATACAGACCTGTCCTTTCTTCTCCATACTGCTCACGTTTCTATGGTGATGGTTGGCCACTGTCCTCCAGCTCCCTCTCACAGCCTCCTGGGCATCTCTCAGAAACTTCTCCCTGTTCCTCATGCATCCAAATTCCACAGTGGGTTCTCTCTAGGACCCTCCCTGGCTACACCCTTAGCTTTGCCTTTCCCTTGCAGCACCAGCCTTCCCAGTATGATTGGCCGCAGCTCTCTTCCAAGGCCTTGTGCTGTGTCATAGTGTGTCCCCCCCCATCAAGATGTTGTTGCTCTTTTGTTCTGGCCTCTGGGCTATAGCTGAGGTCACCTGGGTAATGGTTTCTTTCCCAGCCTGCTGAATTCTCACGGGACTGTAGGGCACATGCTTGCTTTTCTGTTATATGCTGGGTTCTCGGGGGGGGGGTGTCATCTGTCTTGCTTGCTGCCTCTGTACTGAGGCGCCAGGATTGCTGAAGAGGTGTATTATCACTCAGGAGGAGGGAGGGCTGAATTAAGAATGATGGGGGGCTGTGTTTAGTCTTTCCTCCCCTCACTCTGAGATTCCACAGGGCTATCGCCTACTTTCTGTTGGTTAGGGTAGGGGTAAGGGTTGGGGTGCCAACTGTCTGAAAGAAAATATACTGAGAATGTGAGGGACAGCCTATGTGTCGTGAGTCCTGCTGGGGTCCAGGATGGGTTAATCGATGTGCCTCAGTGGCTGGGAACTTCTTCCCGCTGGTCACAGTGAAGCCTGGGTAGATTGAACACAGAAGCAGTATGCTGGCCTTTTGTGTCTGCTCTGCCCCCCATAATGCAAATGGGCCTAGAACTCAAAGGGGGGAGGGTTTCCTCCCTAGTCCTCTTGAGCATAGGAGACATCAGCCAGGCTGAATTCACATTAAGACCCACACTGTGTGGCCCTGGACATATCTGGTTTGGAATTGATGGGGTAAGTAACGTCAGCCAGCCTTACTGTAGATGAGAGAACTCCACGGGGGACCATGAAGCTGGAGATCCTAAGCCAAGTGGGGGAATTAATACCACTATCCCAAGAATCCACAGGATACCCGAACCACTATTGTGGTTACTTGGGTGTTTCTAAAAGGCTGTTTTGTGATGAGTTTTTCTTCCAACTGCCCCACATTGCCATACTATTCTGAGTTCTTGAGAAGAATTACATGCTTCGAAGTGTCCATCTTGTGACCCTTACCCTTCCTCAACTATGATGACTGTTCTCAGCTGTCAACTTGACTACATCTGGAATTAACTAAAACCCCCCAAATGGGGCACATCTATGAGGGATTTTTGCTTAACTTGAAGCAGAAATATCCGCTTCTAATCTGAATCTTTGAGGTGGGAAGACACATCTTTTAACATGGATCTTTGAGTTGGGAAGATACACTTGAATACAGATCTTTTTGAAGTGGGAAGACCCACCTCCAATCTGGGCCATGCCTTCTTCTGGAAGCCTATATAAGGACATGGAAGAAGGTTATTTTTACTCTTTATCTGCTTGTTTTTCCTTTGCTAATAAATCCATTCCTACTACTTCCTCAGGATTCTGGCATATGTTGAAGATCAGCTGAGACATCCAGCCTTGTGAACTGAACAACTACTAGATTTTTGGACCTTCTATTCATAGACAGTCATTGTTGGATTAGCTGAACCACAGCCTGTAAGTCATTCTAATAATAACCTCCCCCTTTCTCTCTCTCGAACTTGATTAATACACCAACTACCCTACCCACATTCCGCCTCCACTCCCCTCCCACTGTTTCTTCACTGAGGTCTGGTCCTGACTTCAGTAGCTCTCTCCGGGACTGTGGGGTGTAGGGCGCCCTCTCTGCCTCCGGGGTCTTCCGCTGCGTGGGTGGGGAGCGCAGCCGCCGAGGACCCGTTGGGTCGGGAGACGGGAGCCACGCACGGAGGGTCGCTTCCCCGGCCTCAGGCTCTGCACACTTCCGTCCGTGCGACAGTAGGGAGGTCACTCGGTGTACGATCACTTTGGGTTTCACATAGTGAGACATTAGACAGTTCTCAAGGAATAGGCAAGGTCTCACTTGGTGAGGACTTGAACTGGGGCTTCCCTCGTCAGGTCCTCTGATTCCATATCCATGGTCTGGCCCTAACAGTACATGGGTGGCCAGGGAGGTGGCTGGTGCTAGGGTGTGGTTGTGCTCGTGGGACTACCTATTTACTCACCAGCTAACAGGAAGGAAGCATGGCGATGGCCTGGGGATGCTTGATACTGAGGCTATGGCTCCTTGGCCACCGTGGTACTCTCTGTGCTCAACAGGGCTATGAGATGGGCTTGAGAGGGTTCTGGGGGACAAAGGCAGGGAGGCTGTAAAGAGATGACTCCCAGTGGGTCTGCGAATAGGTATCTCTAAAGTCGTGATAAATGTCTTTAAAGAGGGGTTGTACTGAAGATTTCACAACTGTATGTTTACAACTCATCAAACTGTCGTCATAGTAGATGAATTAGTAGGTAGTAATTATACTTCAATAAAGGTTTTTTGTTGTTGTGTTTTTATTTTATATTATTATTATTATTATTATTATTATTATTATTATTATTATTATTAT
>LOJH01023105.1:10509-21434 GCA_001685095.1 Ellobius talpinus | reverse complement strand
GCCAGCAGGCATACACACAGACAGAATATTGTATACATAATAAATAAAAAAAATACAAATAAGATGCCGGACAATGGTGGCCCAAGCTTTTAATCTAACACTCAGGAGGCTGAGCCAGGCAGATCTCTGTGTGTTCAAGGCCAGCGCAGGTTCCAGAACAGCCAGAGCTACATAGAGAAACACTGTCTCGAAAACCCAAAACAAAAAACAACAAAAAAACCCCAACAAAACAAAACAAAACAACAAAAAACAAGCCAGTAAGCTGAGGTATAGTTGTGGCTGGCTGGTCTCCTGCCTCAGGTCTGGATGCAGCAATACTGTGCAGCAGTGGGAACAGCAGAGAGGGACACCCACCTTATACTCCAGAGTCTCCTTGAGCATGTTCTCTTCTTCTTGTGAGAAGTTCAACAGCACTGATACTGCCTTTATGAGATGAAAAGCCTGAAAAACAAAACCCGCTTTTGCTGGCACAGGCTTTTGGGGCGGGCACGCAGGTAGTTAAGGGGCTAACTGGCAGCATTTCCTGTTTGCCTGGGTTCACAAGGGTGAGGAGGTGGGTGTAGCTGCAGCCTTTTGAGTCCTGTCTCACTTTGGGGACTGAGAGCTGAGAACATTCTCAACAGCTACCCTGCTTTTCATGATGTCCAGACATTTTCTGGGTCTTTAGCTTCAGCAGCATTCAAGCCAGAATTCAGAGGGGGAACCCATATCTCCCCAGGAGCCACTTTCCCATCACAGTCTGCTCAGCAGGTCAACAATGAGGGATGAGGGGAAGAAGGCAGAAAGACGCTGATGGAAGCCATGCAAGCCCAACACCCAAAAAAGCAGCTGGAAGTCTTTACCTCAGATTCTCGACAGGACATGAATTTTAAAACAACATGTTTAAGGTATTCAAAATTGATCTCTCGGGCGTCAGTCAGGTCAGCATTATTGGTGACAGCATTATTGGCCATATTTGGTATCTCAGGGCCTGCCCTCTCCCGGACCTCAAAAAGCTCACTGTCCGGCCTGATTTTCTGAAAAGCAATGGAAAACGTGCCATGTCAATCAATTCTCCAGACCCAGCTGTGAGCAGCTCAACTAAGCTCACATCACTGGGCGAAAGGGCCCTTGACTAGAAGGCAGTGCCTGAACATGAGGAAGGTTCAGCTCTTCTCTTGGGGTCAGTGGCTGAGAGGAGGGAACTAGGTCATGTTTGTCTATTTATGTGAGAATGCAGGCAGAAAAGGAGAAGGCAGACTCAGACCTCCTGCCTAAGGTTGCGTGGTCACAAGAACACTTCTTCCCACCAGTCCACACCTGACTTCTCAGAGAACCCTCTACAATCAACTAAGAGAGAAGCCCAGGCAGCCAAGGACCGCAGGAGGACCAGAGAATCTGGGGGGCATGGGAGTGGGGAGATGTGGGGCTGAGTGCATGGAGGGCACAAGCAGGTACTCACCAGCTCCTTCTGCAGAGTCTTCTTAAGTTCCAGCATCCTCTGCTGCATCTGCTTCATAATCTGAGGTGACCCCACCCCAAAGCCAGCTGTCAGTGCTATGTCAGGAGGCCCTGAGAGGCCTTGCTGCAGGCTCACTCCAGGGGCCCCTGGACTTCCTTGCTGTTGCTCCACCCTTTTCCTTCCCAGGACCCAGGGGGGCCACAGTATCATCACATCCTTTCAATAGAACTGTCTCCCCCAAGCTGGTGTGCTTGGTCCTCAGGCCTGCTGGCAGTGCCCACACACGTGGAGAGTGCGGCTGTGCATGGTTCTGTATAACATCTTCCAGTTTTTAAAACTATGGGGCTTTTGTTTTCAGTTGTATCAGATTGTCTGGTACTGGAACTGCCATGTTATGCTGAGAATTGAACCCAGGTTCTCTGTATGAGCAGTGCTCTTAACCACTGAGCCACCTAAGCCCCTCAGATTCCTTTTTTTTTGTTTGGATCTTATAATTATCATTGCTATACTGATAACCTATAGTGTAAGTCAGATTATGTAAAATATGAACTTTTTCTGTACAACCCACCAACACTGGTTTTATTTTTATATTTTAATCAGTGGATTTATTATTATAAGGCTTAAATGTAGTTTACTATACATTCTATCATTCATTAGAAAGGCTGCACTCCATTTTCCTAATTTAAAACTTTATAATCTATAACAAGGGATTTTATTTTCCTTAGTGACAGGGATCAAATGCAAGGAAAAAATTGTGTATTTTTTGGGGGGGGGCAAGGTTTCTTCTATGTAGCTCTGGCTGTCCTTGAACACTGTAGACCAGGCTAGCTTCAAACTCACAGGAATCTGCCTGTCTCCCAAGTGCTGGGATTAAAGGTGTATACCAGTACTGCCCAGGTACTTGGGAGGCAAAGGCAGGCAAATTTCTTTAAGTTTGAGGCTAGCCTGGTTTACAGAGCGAGCTGCAGGACAGCCAGGGTAAAAGAGATAAACCCTGTCTCCAAACAAACAAACAAACAACAACAAACCAAAATCAAAAAAAGGGAAAAGTTTTAAAGATTTTTTCCCCCAAGACAGAGTTTCTCTGCGTAGCTTTGCAGCCTGTCCTGGAACTTGTTCTGTAGACCTGACTGGCCTTGAATTCACAGAGATCCACCTGCCTCTGCCCCAGAGGATTAAAGGTGTGTGCTACCATTGCCTGACAGTTTTAAAAACTAAACAAAACAAACAAACAAACAAAAAGGCTTTGTGTAGGTACACTGGGCGGTTCTGTGAGTTTTAATACAGCCAGAGCTGTTATGCAGAGAAACACTAACCCTATCTTGAAAAAAAAAAAACAAAAACAAAAAAATGAGCTCTGCGGTAAGACCAGTCTCTAAAGAAAGTTTCACATGGTCCAGGCTGCCCTTCTGCATCTTTCTCCAGAGTGCAGGATTTCAGGTGTGTATCACTACACTCAACAAGGACTTCACTGTAAACCCAGTAGAACAGAGGAGGAGACTGGGTGGAAGGGGTAACAGCGGTCAGGAGGGCTGGACTAGAGCGGACCCACAGCTAGCCAGGTGCAGGGTGTCCTCACCTTATTTTTCTCTGTAAGTTGCTGCTCTAAGTCCTGCTTTTCTTTCTGTAGCTGCTCTATATTCATGGCTTCAACCTCACCATTTGGAGTTCCTTCTGCTGCCTGAAGCTCATACTCAGAATTTTGCATGGCTTTTGTGATGACCTACAAGATAGTGGCAACAGGACAAAAGGTAGAAGCTGAGATGCACATGTGCAGGGAAGAAATGCCAGCTCACTGCATAGGTGTGCTTTGGCACGTTGCAGCAGCAAGTTAGTTAGTGGGAAGTAAGGTCAGACATAAGAAGATTCTATCCAGTGGCTGCCAGGCAAACTAGTGGCTTTTGGTGATCAACTAGCACAATAACAGGTGCTGCCACACAGACGACCCTATAGGTCTCAATCCTCCTAGGAAGCTGAGCCAGTTTACCACAAAGGGAGGACCTTAGAAGTGCAGAGCAGGCACTCTACCCTACCCCCAGTACCGGATAGGATGGCACTCACAAGTGACTCCTGGCCCTGTAGCTGCAGGGGGTCCTGTCCTGTTGTAGCTGGCACTGCCTCCTGGGCTCTGCAGCTCCTCAAGGCCTCCAGTTCCTTCTGTAGTTGGTGCATCTGCAGCAGGGCAGAACTGTGACCTAGGGTGGCAGGAGCACAGTGTGAACCAGTGACTGCTGGCTCACTAGCGACACCTCGCTGGTCAGGGGTCAACCCCTCACCTTTCTCCAGCTGGTCAAGTTCCTGCTCCTTCTGGAGAAGCACCTCGTCCTTTTCACACAGGCTCCGATTTTTCTCTTCTATGATGGCTGTCAACTGGGCAGCCTTAGCAGGAAACTCAGCATGAGAAGGGCTGAAAAAATCCCCTCTCCTACAGGGATTCCATTTTCCAACTTGGGGGTGGGGGAAGCCCTCCTTGGAATCCGTAGCCTAGAACAAACCTATGGTAATTGGATCCATTCTGCTGAATGGCCCTGCACAGGGTGCTTCTCCTCACTGCCCCTATAGCCTATGCTGGGCCAAGCCAGAGTATGGGAAGTTTTGGTCAGCCTCTCAATACATCTTTTCCTGAGCACATGCTGCACCAGTCTGTGGCATCACCTCATTCTGGTGTCAGAAGGTATGATTACCCTAAGTTCTTTTCAGAGGTGACTAGGGCTCAGACTGCTTAAGAACTCATTGGAGGCCTCTAGCCAGCAGGACCAGAGCCAGGTGCTCTGTCTGTCCCCATGTATGGTTTTCCCTACACTTCTGGCTAGGAACTCAACTTTGTGGGTAGTGGGTGATGATGTACTACTCCCCAGAATCAGATTGTTTGATCCCTACCTTTTCTCCAATCAATGTTTTATAACTAACTAGCCACTAGCCATGAAAAGTTAGTAAGGGGCATCACCTGGAGTAAGGTTTCTTGGTAATAGTTTCTCCTAGTACCCTACAGGTCATATGGCATCTCCCAATGGACTGTGTTCCCTGAGACCCTTGACATGCCTACCTTGGGTAGGAGGCACAGTGCTCCTAAGACTGCAGGGGAACATGGTTTTGGCCCACACCTTAGGAGCCAGTTAGGGGCCTACCTGCTGCTGGAACTCTTCCCTCTGTTTCTGCACCTCCTCCAGGGCTTGAGCCATAGCCACACTCACAATTTCTCTTTGGCTCCATTCATCCTACAATTCAGAAAACAGGTAGGTAACTGAGTCCCAAAACAGTCTACATTTTCTTATGCATGTCCTTCACCCAAGGCCAACATTCTCCCTGCTTCTCTGCATGCTTCCCTCTGATGACTCTCGCAAATGCGCACATCCATGAGGGCCAGCAGTACTGGGAGCTCACCATCAGTAACCACAACTGGCCTAATGAAATCCACACAAAACAAGACGGTTCATAGGCACAACCTGGTCACAGGAAATGTAATGAAGTAGCCAATGAGGTTTACAAGATCCCACTTTCACTGAGTCATCCATAAAAGACCTTTTAAAACACTTATTTTTATTACTTCCATGTGTACAAGTGTGAGTGTATACCATGTGCAGATGGGTACCTGCAGAGGCCAGAAGAGGGCCATGGATACCCTGCAGCTACAGATCAAGCAGTTATGAACTGGCTGACTTGGGTGGTAGGAATTGAACTCAGATCCTCTGGAAGCGCAGAAGTTCTCTTAACTGCTGAGCTACTTCTCTAGTTCTCATAATCCTATTAAACTTTTAAAGTTACACTTATTATTAATGTGTGTCTGTGGAGGTCAGTAGGCTTGGTAGCAAGGCCTTTATCAGCTTAGCCACATCACCAGACCATGGGCCCATTTTCTAAGAGTGAAAACAGGCTCCAAGAGGTTTGGTGGTTTGCCTCAGGTAGCAGGTAGCAGGACCAGACTGAGAGCCAGAGCCAGCTGAACCCAAGTCCAGGGACTCTGGATGCCAGCCTCTTCTACCTGAAACATCTTCACTGTGAGCAGAAACCCCAGTTCCTTAGCTGACTGGCAGGGCTTCTGCAGTACTGACTACTGGTTACCACTATTCTCCGCTGACAGTGTGTTCATGCTTGCCAAGAGTCACAGTGTAAAATACAACCTCTCAGGTTTTGACCATGGTCAGGAATACCCTGGGGAGAACATGAAGCAATGCCTGCTGTTTCTGACTACCCAGAACTCCCTGTTTTTTTTNGTGTGTGTAAGCATGTTATTTCTGTTCCCTAGTTCCACCTTGGAGCTCTACATGGCAAGGACTGGACTGTCAATAATGATGCCCTAATTTGAGGCACATGATTCAAGCCTGACGTATAATGACACTTCTTCCCCTTGACCAAATTCAGCTAGCAGGTGGCTTTGTCACCGAGATGGACAACCATAGTCTATAGTGCATAAGGACTCTTCTTTATAGTTTGATGCTTGAAAAGTTCCAAGATGAGAACTGATGTCTGTCCATCCTTCAGTACAGGAAGCTGTCTACTGCAGATAGAAAGCAGACCATCAGTTTCTCTGGGTTTGTGGGATCCTGACTCTTCCTACCAACCTTCCCTGAGTCAGCTGTAGGGCCAGGCATGGCATGTTGAACCTTACTCGAGCCATCACGATTGTCTTTACAGTGAGTCTAGCTGTAGCAGACAAGGACAACTAGTACCTGAACTTGAGAGGCTAAAGGTGAGACCGTAAAATACACTGTACAAGACTCCTTGCCAGGGTCCTCTGACCATCTACTACTATCAAATGCAGGTTTAGGATGGGGCTCTGTTGGTATAGGGGAAGGAGCTTGAGATTCTGACTTGGTAAGAATGCTTCGCCTGGCAGGTGGATTTCAGGGAGTTCGAGGCCAGCTTGTCTACAGAGCAAGTTCCAGGACAGCCAGGACCGTCACACAGAGAAACCCTGTCTTGGACAACCAAAAAGAATACTTTGCCTACTCAGGAATACTTTTTTGGGAAGTTTTGGAGAGATGCTTGTGACTGCTGCTGTCTAGAAAGGCAGATGGCCTCCATATATTTGAGAAGACAGGAAGGCAGGCTGGGTCACAAAGGAAACCCATGC
This sequence comes from Ellobius talpinus, assembly GCA_001685095.1. Taxonomy (NCBI): domain Eukaryota; kingdom Metazoa; phylum Chordata; class Mammalia; order Rodentia; family Cricetidae; genus Ellobius; species Ellobius talpinus. The sequence continues at coordinate 14,919 of LOJH01023105.1, read as the reverse complement.
TGGGAAACTGTCCCTTGGCACTTTTCATCTGCGGTCATGTCTGATCCTCTAAATAGTCTTCTTGGGGTTAAAGGTTACCACTTCCATTATAAAATGAGAACTGGGCCAGGTGTGGTAGCACAGACCTGCAATCCTAGTGCCTGGGAGACTGAGACAGACCAAGTTCCAGGCCAGCCTGAGCTACATGGAGATACTCTATCTCCAAAAGGCAAACAAACAAACAAGGCTGGGGGTTCCTTTATAGTAAAGCATTAACCTAGCACAAGGCAGACTCTAGGTTTCAGGCCCAGTACAAGACAACTAAACAACCAAATACCAACTAAATTCCAACTGCAGCAATACTATCCACACAGACACAGATGGACACACACAGACATGCACAAGCTTACACACTTGCATTCACGCATGCATGCACAACAAATTTATGATAATGAGTGATTACACTGACATACATGGACAGGTAAGTATAACTCTGAAGTGCCTCAGAGCCCCATGAATCCCCAACTATTGAATTCCAAGTTGATACTCCAGCCTGTCAAAGATTCATGGTTTCATATCTTTCAGGGTTGTTGACCTCCCACATACAGCAGCTATACACCTGGGGTTGAGTCTGGTTTTGGGGGAGGGGAAGATGTTCAGGGAACAGCTAGTTTTAAAAAAATAAAAATAAGTTGGGTGTGGTGATGAACACCTTTAATTACAGCACTTGAGAGGCAGAAGCAGCATATCTCTGTGAGTTCCAGAACAGATGCAAATGTAGAGTGAGCCTGTCTTTAAAACAATAATACAATAACAGAAACCCCTAAACATATGTATATACCAAATTACAGTCCTTTAAAAACATATGAAGACTTGAGAGATGGCTCAGCAGTTGAAGTCCCAGTACTCACGAGGTAGCTCACAGTATCTGTGATTTCAGCTTCAGGGAATATGACAATCTCACTCAGATAAACAGGCAAGCAGGCAAAATACCAACACACATGAAATAAAAATTAAAGGAGAGGAACAAGGGGACCAGATACCAATGAAAACAGGTGGCCCAGGTGATCCAGCATCTCAGAGTTCCTCTGTTGCAGTTTCCTCAGAGTTCTGCATCCAGAACAGCATCAAGGCTGCTGGCTGAGATAGTCAGGCTCACAGACTACTCTGAGAGCCAGGACTTCAGATAGGTCTTGCATTTTCCCACTGCACAGAGACTAGACAACAAATACCACTGCAAACTCTCCCAGGACTTGATCATTATCCCAATTTTCCAGGGTCTCTTAAAGACACCAATGCACTCCAGCAACAGGAAGCAGTCTAGAGAACATGACACCCACATCCCAAGAGATGGGTGGATGGCTTTTGGTTACTTGATGGGTTATAGTTACAAGCTGTTATTGGTCATGGTCAAGAAAAAAGCTAAACAAAGACCTCTTTCTGAAGGAAAACGGATACAGTATAAAAATGATGAGAAAAAAGGTGGATTGTTGAGTCTATTTTTAAATAACCATTTGTCTTAAATATTTTACATTGGTATGGATTTTTGTATATTGATACAAATTTAAGGTTATTTTTGTTGTACTGTATATGTTTCTATTCTTTTTAAAAGACATTTATTTATATGTTTATTTATTATGTGCACAATGTTAGAAGAAGGCATTGGATCTCATTACAGATGGTTGTGAGCCATAATGTGGTTGCTGGGAATTGAACTCAGGACTTCTGGAAGAGCAATCAATGCTCTTAACCTCTGAGCCATCTCTCCAGTCCTATGTTTTTTTCTTGTTTAAGGTATTGTACCTATGCAATTCATTTAAAAAGGTCATGTAAAGTTTTAGTTTTTGAAAGCTATTTAGGATAATAAAGGCTAATTAATAGTCATCTATAACTATGAAACTTATAATTATGTTAGGTATGTTCTCAGGGTCATACAGCGATATATTTTAGATAGACAAGTGATCTTCAAACACTTCAAAGACCACAGATTATGGCGTTTAAAATGTTTTCATAACATGAGTGTTTCCTTGACAGTGAGACACATCTGCTCTTGGTATCACCAACCTACTTCAAAAAAGGATGATGGGAATCAAAGAATCTCCATATAGAGTTTGTTTTCTTTGTGGCAAAAGCTAGCCATTTGGGAAGAAACTGCCCTTCCCCTAACCACTGACAGTATACTGTCCAAACTAGACAAGCAGGACACAAAAGAAGGCAACTTTGGCAAAGTTCCTGCATCACAGAAAAGTCTGTCAGATATTCTAGGCCTGTAGGCTGAAGATGGATGCCCCAACATTGCAGAGGAACCTTGTGACTGTTCAGGCAGCCAGCTGTTTCTGTCATCTCTTTTAGTTTGAAAGCTGCTTACACTGCACTTCCTGTTTACTAAGGGAGTATTATATCCTTCTGGGGTCTTTGATGGAGCTGAAGACTAGACAGTGATAGTTATAGTTTTCCTTGGTTATAATAGAAGGTAAATGAGGCACAGAGCTTTGGACTCATAAGATAGAATAATGAAGCATTTATTTTCTCCAAATGTGCCAAATACAAATGGACTGAACAGTGTAAATATAATTCTTTTTTTGTTTTGTTTGTTTTTGAAGACATGATTTCTCTGTGTAGCTTTGGAACTAGCTTTTGTAGACCAGGCTGGAATCGAACTCACAGAGATCCACCTGCCTTTGGGATTAAAGGCGTGCACCACCACTGCCCCTTCCTTTTCTTTTCTTTTCTTTTTTTTTTAAAGACAGGGTTTCTCTGTGTAACAGTCCTGCTTGTCCTGGACTCACTTTGTAGACCAGGATGGCCTCAAACTTGTGGCAGAAATTAATACTGGCCTGGTGCCAGAGGGTTAGCAAGTAACCCTTTGGTGGCCATGAAACCCCGCTGGGCTATACCTGGCATAGCTCTGGAGTTTTTACTCAGTCCCTAATCCATCCTTTGTGTTACAGATACCTTTTGTTGCCCTATGTAAATCTTGTCTGAGAGTTTTCCATGGATACAAAACATACGCAAAACTTGGTTTAGAGGAAAACCCTGGTACCTCATGAATCAGGTACTTGCACCTGGCATTGTGTCTTTGGAAACTTCATTTAGTTTGTTTTGAGATACAGAAATCCATCTGCTTCACCACATGCCTGCTAATCGGCTGAGGATGTCACGTTAGAATACTCTCTCATTCAAATGGCTGGGGTAGCTCTTGCCCATTTACTGAGCCAAGAATGACACCCTAGACAGCAGAGCTTCTGGTGTCTGCGAATTAATTTGCTACAGCTGCCTTAACACACTACCTTGAACTTTTTAACATGGTTGACCATGATACTAGGTCTGCAGGCCTTTGTGAATGCTGAGCAAACACTACCAACTGAGCTAACTCCCTCACCTGATGTGGGATTTCCCTCTGTATGCTGTGATTACCATTGATTAATAAAGGAACTGTCTTGGGCCTGTGCAGGGAATAGAGGTAGGCATGGAAAACTAAACTGAATGCTGAGAAGAAGAAGGAGGAGTTAGGGAGAAGCCATGTCGCCCCGCCAGAGCCAGACGGAACTTTACCCGGTAAGCCACAGCCACGTGGCAATACATTAATAGATTAATGAAGACAGGTTAAATTAAGACATAAGAGTTAGCAAATAAGAAGCTAGAACTAATGAACCAGCAGTGTTTTAAATAATATAGTTTCTGTGTGATTATTTCTGGAGTCTGGGTGGCCAGGAAACAACAAGCGGCCTCCTCCAACACTTGCCCTCTGTAGGGAGGCTGTGCTCCCTCAGGGAAAGTCCTCTTTCTGCATCTCTAAGCTTCCAGAGCTGCAACCCTCAGGCCCAGCCCCATTCCTCCATCTTCAACAGCAGCCGTGCAGCCGCATCTATAGTTCTCTATTTGAATTTGCACATAGTGGCACATGCCTGTAAGCCTAGCACTTGGGAGAGGGCAGCAAGAGGATCATGGGTTCAAAAACAGCCTTGTCCAGGGATTTTTGAGGCAAGGCTTGGCTATGTGAGACTGTCTCAAACAAAATAAAAACACCTCGACGTGTTTCTGCTGTCACATCATGCCTTCTGTCTTGTATGGAATCGTACCTCTGCCTCAGTGAGGACTCTTGATCATTTAGGGCTCATCCAAATTAACTAGGGGGAACTCTCCATCTAGTTCCAGATCCTCCATTTAATCTAACTGCCTGCCTCTTCTGTGCTGAAATTACAGGTGCCCAGTAATTACAGGTGCCTTTCCCCTTCCCCTGTTTCTGAGACAGTCTCACTATGTAGTGCTATCTGGCCTCGAATTTACTATGTACACCAAGGTTAGCCTCCAACTCAAAGAGATCTGCCTGCGCCTGCCTCCCAAAAGAGTACACCACCATTTTTGGCCAAGAAGTATATTTCTCTCTCTCTCTCTCTCTCTCTCTCTCTCTCTCTCTCTCTCTCTCTC
>LOJH01023104.1:0-19635 GCA_001685095.1 Ellobius talpinus | reverse complement strand
CTTTTTTTGTCTTCTCTTCCATTTCTTTAAGGGAGTTTTTCATTTCCTGTTTAAGGTTCTCCATCATTTTCATAAGGTTACGTTTAAAGTCTATTTCTTCTACTTCTTCTGGGTTAGGATGTTCAAGTCTTCCTGCTGCATGTTCTCTGGATTCTGGTGTTACCATGTTGCTTTTCAGGATGTTGTAGGAATTCTTGCATTGGCGCCTGCCCATGTCTTCCTTCAAATGAGGCCAGCAGAGTCTTGGCGTCTTGGTCCAATCTTTGCTGTGGCTGACTGTGTGCTTGGGAGTTTTTCTTGGTCTGCCCTCTCTTAGGTCTCCTCAGCACTGTAGCAGGCTCTCAGATTCCCCTCTGCCCTGAAGCAGGCTGTGTTGGGAGATCCAAGGACCTTGCAGATGAAAAGGCAGGCTTGGAGGCAAGGTAGAATGGGGTAAAGAAAGCCAGCAGCAGGGAACACACCCAGCTGGATGCCCAGAAAAGCTTAGGGAATTGGAAGGGGCCTGGATTTAGTCCCCCGGGACTGTCCCAGAGAGTGGCACTTAAGGCTGTCCAGCCGTGTGGCCACTTACTCACCTCTCTGGATCCCCTCAGCCCACAAGAGCAAATGTTACACCATGCTTTCATGATTGAGTAGTTGCTGCTGAAACCTGGTACAACGTTTGAGTTTTGTTTGCTTTGTAGTAAAGAAATTGCCTTGCTGGATCCTGGATTGCAGAAACTGGAGATCTGTCCCTCCTTATCATCAGGTAAAATTTGATGCTTGAAGAGTATTTTGTATTATACTATCTGTATGTCTCTATTCAGGCCTACTCAGTGACTTTATTAAAATAGAAACTTCTTAACATCTGCAAACAAATGACACAGTTTGTCAGTTTTCTTCCATTTTAACTGATGAGTTGGCAGATCATATTTTGAGATAGTTTCCATTTAATTATTCAGTGTTATGCATTCTCTACAAAAGATAGGTAGTTGACCTCTGGAGTCTTCCAGACTTCTTTGAAATTGAAATATATGTTTTAACTTTATCAGATCCTAAATTGGTCATTAAAAACTAACAGCTAATCATAATTGTAGACGCCTGAGTCACAACAATGTAGATGTTAACTTCTATTTGACTTTTGAGTTTTAAAAGTATTTTTAAGGCCAGTAATATGGCTGCCAAACCTGGCCTTGTAAGTTGTCCTCTGGGTTCTGCAGTGACCATGAGTGTGTGTGTACATGAGTGTGTGTGTACATGAGTGTGTGTGTACATGAGTGTGTGTGTACATGAGTGTGTGTGTACATGAAGTGAAATGTAAATATGAGCCAGGTGTGGTGGCACATACCTTTAATCTCAGCACTCAGGAGGCAGAGGCAAGTGGATTTTTGTGAGTTTGAGGCCAGCCTGGTTTTTATCCTAAGTTCCAGGACCGCCGCGGTTACCTACAGAGAGCCTGTCTCAAAAATAAATAAATGAAGGTCAGTCAGGGTAAAGTTTGTTTATGTGTGACAGGGTCTCACTGTGTAGTCCTGGCTGGCCTGTAACTCTGCCTGTTCCTGCCTCCAAGTGCTAAGATTAAAGGCACTTGCCAGTAAAAATATTTTTAAATGTCTGGGACATAAGAAAGCTTCTTAAATATCACATTGTCAATTCATTTTCTCCCATACAATGCAGTTATTTTGGTAATGAGTAGGGAGCTACATAATTTGCTGAAGTTCTAACTTGGTGCTTGTCACATTAGAACTTGAATACTTCTGAATTCTGGGTTTTATGGCACAGTCTTTGGTTGCTTAAAGTTTGTGTGGTTGGATGTTGTTTCTCTTTAGCAAAGGAGCCGCAGCAAGACCCTAAAGGTGCAGCCATCTCCCTGGAAGCCACTGAGGAAACTGTTGTAAGTGAAAACCTGGGAGACCTCAGTGAACAAGCGAGAGTTTCTGATTCAGATGCAAAGGTACCAGAGAAGCTTTTGTATTTGCCTGTGTCGTGTTCTTAGGTACATAGATGGCTAACACAGAAAGCCAACTCAGCAGTGCTGTGAAGAGACAGACCAAATACTTTCACTCAGTAGGAGTGCCCTTCATTCTGGCCAGGTGACCGGTCTCTTGGTGCTCTGTGTAAGCACAATATAAACAAATTCTTTAGAGAAGTAGAATGTGTTGCATAATTATATGAGCTTCTTCATATCCTAAAGTTATCAAAAACTTACATAAGACCTTTAAATAAAATGATACATATTCTCCTGCCTCGGTATTGAATATTATCTGATGTTCCCTGAAACTTTTTAATCTGATAGTACCTATGGGCCATGAAAGTCAGCATCAGTTACATATCCACAGATGTAGAAGGCGTAGGAATTGTAGGTAAGCCTAAACTGGTCTTGAAATTTACTGCTTTTATATGCTAGGAAAAATCTTTGATATTAGACTCTTTAATTAAATTTTCTGTTTAAGACTGGGGATGAAGCTCATGACAAAGTGTTAGTCTAGGATTTGCAAGGCTCCAAGTTTTTCCCCAGCACTGAAAAAAAAAAGGTTTTGCCAATAATGTTGGTGATTCTCTAACCCTTTTACACAATGTAATTTATTCCTGAACAACTATTTTATACTTTTTCTCCTTAACCCTTGAAATGCTCTTCACTCATCACCAAGAAGCAAAATAAATGGGAAAGAACACTGTCAGCTCCACCCGCCTGCACCCTCCTAGAGCTCCAGCTTTTCTCCCAGGATGGTGGGTGTACTCTCCAGGTGTAGCTCTTCTTCCTCCATTGTTAAGTCTTTTCCCCTAATATATAAACATACTTTTTTCTCATCTTTAACTAGAACAAAGCCTTTAATAGTTACCACCCCTCTGATGTGTGGTTCTGCTCCTCAGGTTGTTTATCCTGTACTCTTAGTCTCCCCTTGCAAAGGTCTTTAGCCCCACGAGATCTCCCTGTCTGATGGGTCTGGGTCTTCATCGTCATCCCCCACCTCCTTCGCAGCCTTTTCCACTTGCTTTCCAGAATGAATGCATTGGTCTGATTTATTCTCTCTGTGTCCGCCACCTTTCAGTTGGGTGTTTTTTTTCTCGGTCTCCCTGACCTCTGCACATTAGAGTGATTTTTCGCCTAGATTTGCTCTCTTGCATAGTGCCATCCAAGTTTACTCCATAAATGTATATGTAGCACAAATTCTAATTGGTCTTAATAAAAACCCAGAGTCAGATATTGGGGTAAATGCTGAAATATCAGAGAAGTAAAGGAGCCATCCACTAGAGAGACTTCTTACCCCTACCAGATCCCCAGACGGAAGGGGCTGAGCTCCTGTCTCCACCAGCCTTATATTCCTGTTTCTACCACCCTAGTGCTGGGATTAAAGGCATGTGCCTCCTGAGTACTGGGATCAAAGGCATGAGATCTCAGGTGCTGGGATCAAAACTGTGAGCCACCATCTCCTCTCTGGTTACATAGTGGCTGGCTCTACCCTCTGATCTTCAGGGAAGCTTTATTTGTTAGAGCACAAACAAGATGTCACTACATGCACATGCTAGCGCCTCACATTTCTATATTAACACAGACTCCTCATCACTGGGATGCCCACTTAGGCAGTTAAAACTTAACACAGCTAAAACCAAAAACTCCTCAGTTACACCTCCCCTTCCTCCACACCACAAACCATCTCCCATCCTGTCCTCCATCTGTGTTAATGACAACACCATTTTCCCAGTTACCCAGTATCAAAATTTTAGCTTTCTTGACCACTCCATATACAGACTACATGGAGATGCTGCTGGTCCTATCTTCACATGATGTCTGGAGACTGTCTGCTTTACCACCCTGTCAGCACTGCGCAGGTCCATGTCTGCACTGTACAAATGATTACAGTCGCCTCCTAGCCTGTTTCTAACCTTGCCCTCTTATAAGGGATTCTCAGAACAGCATAGGTTTCCTTGTGTCATTATTTCTTCTGCCTTAGACTCTCCAGAGCTTCTAATGTTATTCTTTGTGATGGCTCGCTCTGTGTCTGCCCTATTGTAATGACCACATGGCTCGCTCTGTCTGCCCTGTTGTGATAACCACATACATGGCTCGCTCTGTCTGCCCTGTTGTGATGACCACATGGCTCGCTCTGTCTGCCCTGTTGTGATGACCACACGGCTCGCTCTGTCTGCCCTGTTGTGATGACCACATGGCTCGCTCTGTCTACCCTGTTGTGATGACCACATGGCTCGCTCTGTGTCTGCCCTGTTGTGATGACCACATGGCTCGTGCTGTGTCTGCCCTGTTGTGATGACCACATGGCTCGCTCTGTGTCTGCCCTGCTGTGATAACCACATGGCTCGCTCTGTGTCTGCCCTGTTGTGATGACCAACATGGCTCGCTCTGTCTGCCGCAGAGCCCTCTCCCTTCATCACCTCAGATCTCCCTGCTGTTCCTTCTGCATTTATCTCTGACCACTCTCCAGACTTGTTTTTGAGGCATGCTCCAAGACCCCATCCATGCAATCTTGTCTTCCTGGAGTATTCTTCCCCTAGAAGATGAAACGGCTAATGCTCCTGTTTCCTTCAGACTGTGTCTTACTGCTGTTCTCAGGAGGAGCCTTTCCTGGGTAAAACCCAAAACTGCAGTGTTCCCCTGTTCCGTACCCCACTCTTGTGGTTCTCTTGACCTAGCGTGTAGTACAGGTGGGGTAACCCTATTTGAAGTGCATGAATCCAGAAGTATCAGATTTCAGAATTTCTGTGTTTTAATTTGGGCTAGGGTTTATTTTGAAATAGTGTCTTACTTTGTAGTCCAGCTCTTCTCAGACTGGGCAGCCTTTTCATCTCTGAGATGATACCACCACGTACAGTCTTAGAATGTTTGTATAATAAGAAATCCAGATTCTGAAATGTTCCCAGGATATTGGAGCATTGGTTTGGCACTCACAGAATTTCAGGTCTCAAAGTGTTTTATGTTTACAGACCATGTATGCCCACCTAAATACACGTGTGCACTTACTTTGTTTGTCTTTACCCTCCTGCTAGGATAAAACCCCATAAAGACAAGAATTTTTTATCCATTTTGTGTAATGCTGGGAGAGTGGAGGCTGATAACTGCTGAGTGAATAGGGATGAGTGAGAACTGGACGCGCTCTAGAAACAGAAGAAAAAGTCCACGATGTGCCGTTATTAAATGCTAGCTGGTCACTGTTAACAGTGTTTCAGCACCTCACAGGGATTGTCATAGATTATCCATACGATGTTATGAGGCACTTGGAGTTCCCCCAAGAATGCCTTTAGGGTCAGTGATAAGCCAATAAGAACTCACAGAGGTCAGCAAAGCTGTTACAGCATGGTTACATTGACGGCAGTGAGACAATAAATCAGAAAGGGAAGAGGCTCCCAGGCAGGGTCCCCAGCATTCTCTTCAGTTGTGTGTGTGTGTGTGTGTGTGTGTGTGTGTGTGTGTGTGTGGCATAGCACAAGAATATTGCCAGCCAGAGATGCTCACCTGAGCTTACTGTTGGAGTTTCTATTAGAATCAGTCACAAAGGCTGGAATGTGCTTAGTCCTTCAGGCTTTAACCCTAACAAAGGTCAAGTTAATATCAATTGCATGACCCAAGGTCACTAAAATAAATCATACTATTGGCATACACTGTCTGGCATGGTCCCAGAATCCCAAATAAACAGACACTTACAAGGGAAGACATTCGAAGAGCTTAGAGGTTATCTACCAGAATCAGGGCAAGGGGCAGTCCTTTAAAATGTAGTATGTGGATAACCCACTCTTGTTGAGTTTCCCTTCACTGTACATGAGATTTGTACTGTAATTTCAATTACAAGGGGACCAAGTCAAGTGTCAGTGATCTTTTCTGAGGTCACACTCGACAGTTCCACAACTCTGCCAACAGAGAACTTTTTCCTTTTATAGACCCAGATGGTACTATATGACTTTGTGGGCCATTGGATCACTGTAGCATCTACTAACTCCACCAAGCACAGAGGAAGCCACAGACAATATAGGCATTGCTGTGTTCACATACAGTTTCATTTACAAAATGAGGCAGCTGCAGGCTGTCGACTCCAGCTCCTCTGTATTGCTGAACTCTAGGCTAGGGAACTGTTAACTGTCATAATTTTCAAAGAACCTGCTTTTGATTTTACTGATTCTCTTTTGCTTTTTTGTTACCTGCTTGATTCTGATTTATGTCTTTCCCTTTCTTCTGCTTACTTTTGAATTTAATGTGCTGTTTTACAGTTTTTTAAAGACTTCTTTTTATTTAATTTTATCCTGCTTGTATGTAATGTGTAATATATCCATGTTTGGCACCTGTGAAGGCCCCCAGATGACAGTGAGAAATGTACAGATGACTGTGACAAGGGAGAGATGCTCAGGGAAGAGCTACTGCCCTGGAGCTACAGCTCCTTAGGAACTGCTACATGGGCACTGGGAACTGAACCATCTCTCCAGTCCTTCAATACTTTTATTTTATTTTTTTTTTCAAGACAAGGTTTCTCTGTGTAGTCCTAGCTGTTCTGGATCTCATACTGTAGACCAGGTTGGCCTCAAACTGAGAGATTTGCCTACCTCAGCCTCCTGAGTACTGGAATTTAAGGTGTGTACAACCATTGGTGAGGCCATTGACTTGAAACATCATCTAATGATTAAGATATTTAGTATTATTAATACACCATAAATCTGCTTTAGCAGCATCCCACTTAAAATAGCAATTGTGGATTCACGAGCAGTGCTAAAAAAAATAGTACATAGAATGTACTTTTACCTAGCTTCTCCTGGTGGTATGCTGCAGAACTGTAGCACAGCGTGGCAGCTTTGGGGCATTAGGATCTTATTCAGGAAGACCTGGCCTTTATCTGTCTGTTGACAATAATGCAGGTAAGCTACAGAACATCCATCTTATCAAACTGTCCTTCATATTGCGCCCCTTGTAGTCATACCGACTGCTGCACCTAGCCCTTCTGTACTTTAACAAACACTGTTTCCATTTCTACAATTTTGCCATTTCAAGAATGTTACTATCTCTGTGAGTTTGAGGCCAGTTTCTTTGAGTTCAAAGCCAGCCTGGTCTGTAGAGCTAGTTCTAGAACAGACAGGGCTACACAGTGAAACCATGTCTCAAAAAAATATAAATAAAAGAATGTTATGTAAATGAAATCATATAACTTGTCATCACCTCGGGTTGAGGATTATTCATTCAGATTGTTCCATACATCAGTAAATTGATATTTTACTCCTCAGCAGTACTCCACAGTATGGGTACCACAGTTAGAGAACTATTCATTTGCTGATGGACATCTGGGTGGCTTCAGTTTGGGATATTATAAATATAGTTATTGGCTACAACCTTCCTGTGTAAGGTTTATGTGTACCTAAGTTTTTATGTCTCCGGGATAAGTGGGCTGCCCTTTGCTGGGCTGTTAGGGGTTTTATGTGCACCTAAGTTTTGATGTCTCCGGGATAAGTGGGCTGCCCTTGCTGCACGGGTGATCTAACACTGAGCCACACTCTTGAGTTTTCTACTCGATAATGTATTCAATTTTTGTGGTGTTGTTTGTTTGAGACAGGGTCTCATCTAGCCTGAGCTGACCTCAAACTCATGGCCTTGCACAATTTCTCATCCTCCTGCCTCTACTGGGGGAATACGGGTGTGTGCCAGCACGCCCAGCAGCAGGAGACAATCTTAAGTCATTGTTGAGCGTTGGCATTTTAAATTATTTAAAATAAAACTGTCTTCAGACCATCTACTTGTTAAATTCTATCCCACAGCTCTAATAAGCCTGGCAGGCCTCATGGTTTCAGTGTATCGCAGAAATACTCATGTCTGCTTCCTCAACTGTAATCTCTTCACAGTGCAGCACTTCAGACAAGGCAGCTGGTAAAGAAGAGCAAGAGAACACTCAGGAAGTTTGCAGAAGGTCTGTAATACAATTTTAAATCAGTTGCATATCATTGGTTAGTATCCCACAAGCTATGGATATGGTCTAATTAGTGTGCCAGTTGTTGCCAGATGTAAAGGTAATTTCAGTTACTTTAAAACTGGTAGTAAAGTGGGGTTACTCTTATTCTTTGCATGGGTGTGTATGTTTGCACTGTGTAGCTGCACATGTGTGAGTTTGCATGCATGATGTGCTTTGCCTCTGGTCTTCAGGCAAGATATATTTATTAAAACACAAATAATATATCACTATAGGAAGGTAGTTTAGGTGATGCACAGATGGGGCGGTTTGTGCGTGATGGCAGGTGCCTTCTCCTAGCACTAAGCACTGAATTCACATGAGACACTTGTTGATTTAGCTATTACGACTTTCATGGAGTCATATAGCCTTTTCTATTGAATTTACCACTATTTTAAAATTTTTTATTTTTAATTGTGTGTGTGTGTGTGTGTGTGCGTGTGTGCAGGTGTCCTCAAAAGTCAGGAAAAGGCATCAGCTCCCTTAAAGCTGAAGTTACAGATTGTTATAAGCCTCTATAGTGGTTTGAAAGAAAATGGCCCCCAAAGGGAGTGGCACTCTTAGGACGTGTTGCCTTGTTGGAGGAAGTGTGTCACTGAGGGGGCGGGCTTTGAGGTCTCTTTTGCTTACGCTTCCTTCAGTGTGACTGTCAGTTGACTTCCTGTTGTTGGCAACATGTAACACTCTCAGCTTCAGCACATCTGCCTGCATGACATCATGCTCCCTGTCATGATGATAATGACATTATGATGATAATGATGGATAGAACTTCTGAAACTGTAAGTGATCCACCCCAATTAAAAGTTTCCTTTATAAGAGTTGCCATGGTCATGGTGTCTCTTCACAACACTAGAGGTCAGGTAGTGGTGACACACATCTTTAATCCTAGGATTTGGGAGACAGAGGCAGATGGATCTCTGTGAATTCAAGGCCACCTTGAGATACACAAAATCAATGCAGAAATAAATCCAGGTGGTGGTGGCTCACACCTTTAATCTCAGTACTAAGGAGTCACATGCCTTTAATCCCAGGACTAGAGGGAATATAAAATGAGAGGAGAGGCTTAGGCTATTTAGTTTGCAGTCGCCCAGCCTTGGTAGAGGTAAGACTTCTCTAATGGCTTTAGCTTTGCCTCTGTCTTCAGGCAAGATTTATTTATTAAAATACAAATAACATGCCACTATATTCCACCCTCATTTAGCCGCTGTGACAAGGCGTGCTCAAGTCATAAACATCCATTTATGTTCAGGCTAAGATGTGCATATGTGGATCTTCAGACCAGCAGTAGCATATGAGAACTTGTCAGAAATGCACTTGTAGGGTTCTACACAGACCTGCTGAACCAGGAACTCGGGCTGGGACCCAACATCAGTCTGTGTTCAATAAGAATTCACCCTGATGGAAGCCCAAGGTTGACTATTACAGAGGACAGAGCAGGAGAGTCAGACTCCATGGATGCCCAGCATGCTTTATGGCTGTTTTAGTTAAAGTTGCAATTGCTGTGAAGAGACACTATGACCATTTTAGGGGGGAGGGTTCAAGACAGGGTTTCACTGTGCAGCCCTGGCTGTCCTGAAACTCTCACTCTGTAAGCCAGGCTGGCCTTGAACTCACAGAAATCCACCTACCTCCCAAGGGCTGAGATTAAAGGTGTGTGCCACCACCACCCAGCAGACCATGGTACTTTTTATAAAGGAAAACATTTAACTGTGCTGATTTACAGTTCAGAGGTTTAGTTCATTATCATCATCATGGTGGGAAGCATGGCAGTGCCCAGGCAGATGTGGTGCTGCAGAAGGAGCTGAAAGTTCTGCATCTGGATTGCCAGGCAGCAGGAAAAGTGAGTGAGCCACTGGGCCTGGTTTGAGCTTCTGAAATCTCAAAGCCCACCTCCAGTGACACACTTGCTCCAATATGGCCACACCTCCCAATAGTGCCTTCCCTGTGAGCCTATAGGGCCATTTCCATACAAACCACCTCAGTGGCCTTGCAGATCTTCAACACTGAGGCGGTGTCACTGCAGTCAGAAGTAGGCAGGCTCCAGCAGTCATCATCCATGATATCTTTCTGCTGCGGCTTTTGTCTGCCTTATTAGGGAAGAATGTTGATTACATGTATCAGTGATATCCCAAATCAAGGAGAAAAGTGATAATCTTTTTAAATTTTTAAATTCTCTTAATGCTACTAAATTTTAGCTGTTATAACTATAATTCCCTGCTTTTTACTGGTTTTTCTGTTCTGCCACAATTCCCCCTTAAATCCAGTGAAAAAAAGCTTATTAAAATTGTTTTTAAGGTTAAAAGATGATAGCATCTGAATATTGGCTCCTTTCTCTGAAAAAGTCAATTAATTTGTACCTTTTAGGCATCCTCAAGTTATATATAGATATTGGGTTTTTTGAGACAGGGTTTCTCTGTAGTTTTGCAGCCTGTCCTGAAACTAGCTCTTGTAGACTGTTGACCGAGGTTTTCTGTCCCACCCAATCCTGCAGCCGTTAAGTCCCAAAGAAATCACACAGAGGTCTGCATTAATTATAAACTGATTGGCCCAGTATCTCAGGCTTCTTATTAACTCTTATTACTTATATTAGCCCATAATTCTTRTCTATGTTAGCCACATGGCTTGGTACCTTTTTCAGTGAGGCAGTCACATCTTGCTTCTTCTGCGGCTGGGTCACAACTGCAGACTCAAACTTCCTTCTTCCCAGAATTCTTGTTGCCCCACCTCTGCCTCCTACCTGGTCACCCTGCCTATACTTCCTGCCTGACTACTGGCCAATCAGTGTTTTATTAAANAGCCACATGGCTTGGTACCTTTTTCAGTGAGGCAGTCACATCTTGCTTCTTCTGCGGCTGGGTCACAACTGCAGACTCAAACTTCCTTCTTCCCAGAATTCTTGTTGCCCCACCTCTGCCTCCTACCTGGTCACCCTGCCTATACTTCCTGCCTGACTACTGGCCAATCAGTGTTTTATTAAAAATAATACAAGTAACAGGATAAAAGAAAATTGTCCCACAGCAGTAGACCAGGCTGGCCTCAAACTCACAGAGATCCTCCTGCCTCTACCTCCCAAGTGCTGGGATTAAAGGTGTGCACCACCACTGCCCAATGTTATTTTTCTATGTAATCAACTTCCAGACTAAAATTTTAATGAAATTTGTTAATTCATAATATTACATACTGAAGTGCAGTTAAAGTTGTTTATATCATCAACCTGGTAATATTTTTATGAATCTGTCCAGGGAAACTCTCAGACTTGTATAAGTTTGTTGTATACTTATCCAGAAGAACTTATATAGTAGCTCCTCTTTATCCATAGAAGATAGTTCCCAGACCCTGTAGATGTCTGGAACTTCATATAGTAACAAACCCTATGGCATGGTGTGCTTTCTCCTATATATACACACATCCTGTTACTTAAGTACAGTAAGAGATCAACAGTAATAGAATTATTTTAGCACTATGCTGTGTGAATTCTGACGCTGACTTGTTCTGTCACATCTCATGATGATGCAAGAAGACAAACTGCCTCCAGGAGGAGATGAAGTAAAACCACAGTGCCCAGAGTAGAACCGGGTTAGGCTGTTACTGCTGGGATCCTGTTCCTTGAATACCAGCAGTGTAGTACAAAGACAGTTGACTGTACCAGCATGGATAAAGTGACTGACCAGTGCTTGGATATACTAACAGGAGGATAGCTCACATCCCATGCAGTATGAAGCAGGATAGCCAGATGCCTTCCTAATCTGCAGAACAGGATGAAGTTTAAAGTTAGAAATTATTCTTGGAATTTTCCGTTAGTATGTTAGCATTATCGCCTTTCCTGGGTTACTGAACTGCGAATCTGGATAAGGGTTTGTGCTGTGAAGCCCTGGCTGCACTCTGTCCTCAGTGGTGTATTCCTGTAGTTCCCACTCTCGGGAAGCTGAGATGGGGGTTTCTTGACGTAGAAGTTCAAGGACAGGGTAGTGATGTTCCATGTCAAAAAGCTTTTTTGTTGTTGTGGTGGTGGTGGTGGTTGTGGTTGCAGCTTTGGGGGTTGTGAGAGTGGTTTTGTGTGTATTTTGGGAGATCGAATTTTTGTTTTTGCTTTTGAGAAGATCTTGCTTGTAGCACACACTGTTCTCAAACTCGTGATCTTCCCGCTGCCTCCCTCCTGCACTGGGATTGCTGTGGTCTTAACCACGCCACCCTGTACTCATTGTATTTGTTACTCTGACAAACTGTCAGTCAGAAGCAACTTAAGGGGAAAGGATTTGCTTTGGCTCATGGTCTGAGAGGTGTTTCATGGCAGAGAAAACATGTTACAGTTCATGGCAATTAGATGGCGGCAGGAACTCGTCACATCCCAGTGGATCAGGAAGCTGAAAGCGCTGGCCAGGCGGCCCTCAAGGCCAGCACCATAGCCGCTCATTTCTCCTACTGGCCCCTGCCTCCTAAAGGTTTTATAGATTCATTCAAACACATGGACCCATGGAGATCATTTCATATTCAATCCATAATCCATTATTCCTGTCCCGACCTCAACCATTTAACACGTATTGGTCTTCTATGAAGAAGACAGGACCTTGGGCTAGCAAGATGGCTCAGCAGGTAAGAGTGATTGCTGTACAAGCCTGACAACCTGAGTTTAGTGTCCAAAATCCACGTGAAGGTAGAAGGGAAGACCCAGCCCCACAGTTATCCTCTGCCTGCCACACACTTACTGTGCATATGTGTCCCCTCCTGAAAAAACATCATCATCATAAATTAAGTAAAATAAAATTCAGAGAGAACAGGAGTACCCCATTGGAAATATGGTAAAATCACAATATATAGTGTATAGATTGGTACTTGGCACATGCATAGCATTAGGTTATAGTTCTGCTTTCTTGATTCTCATTGCTCTAATATTTTATAAATAAGCTGACATTCTGATCCAGTTTTTCTGTTCATACAGCAAAGATTCCAAAGGTGCAGAAGTTGTGGTTAATGAAGGTCAGTTAGCAATCCTGGACCCCAAACCTCTCTGCTCATCAGTGCTTCCTTTGAATCTAAGCAGTCATCAGGAAGATGCAGTGCCTGCACCCTGGATGAATGGTAATACCTGTTCTCTCATTAAGATCTTATGAGCACGAAATAATATAGGAATTTCACAGAAGTCATTACTACTGAAATAAAAACATCTGTATTTATGTGACAGTAGTACTGTGTGAAAAACCTAAAATATTCATACTTAATTATACTTGTATATGTTTAGGGTTTGTGTTATTTTTCATAATTCACAATTCTCTTAATTCTCTAAACAAAATGAGCTCTTTTGAAGAGTGAATTTGGAAACTTAAGTTACTTTGTACAGCACACATCTCCTCCTTCTCAACCTTCCCAGTATTCCCTTCATTCCACCTGCTGTTGTAGGCCATTGCAGCCAGCCCACAGCATCTGTGCGCTTTATTTCAAAGCCTTCTAACTTTCATAATATAAATTGCTGTAAAGTTATAGGCAGCATATCTTCAGCCAGCTCCAGATTATATCCAGATGCTACAGAGGTAAAATATAAACAATTGAAAAAAAATATTTGTGTTAAGGAGATGGCTCATTGGGTAATATGCTTGCTTCACAAATGTAAGGACCTTTTGGCCAGATATGGTGGCATGTGTTTTTAATTCCAGCACTTGGGAGGCAGAGGATGATGGATCTCTGTGATTCCTGGTCTAGCCTGATCCAGCTTGGTCTACATAGCAAGTTCCAAAATAGCCAGAACTAGATAATAGAGAGACCCTGGCTCAAAAACAAAACAAAACAAAACAAAAACAATATGAGGACCTGAATTCAGATTCCTAGCACCCATGTAGAACTTGGGTATGATGGTACATATCTATAAACCCAGTACTGGGAGAGAGGAGCAGGGTGGATCCCAGGGGTTCACTGGCTGCTCAGTCTTGCTGCAACAATGAGCTTCAGGTTCAATGAGAGACCCTGTCTCCAAAACATGAGTGGAGGACTGAAGAGATGGCTCAGCAATTAAGATACTTGTTGCTCTTGCAGAAGACCTGGGTTCCATTCTCAGCATCCACATGGTTGTTCACAACCATTTGTATTCCCAGTTCCTGAGGACCTGAAGCCTTCTTCTGACTTTCTCGGACATTAGGCACACAAATGGCACACACACACAGACTTTCAGCCAAAACATTCATATACATAAAATTAAAAGAAAAACCAAAAATGAAGTAGAAGCTGGACATGGTAGCTCCAGCACTCCAGACGGAGAGGCAGGCTGAGCTCTGTGAGTCAGAGGTCAGCCTGGTCTACAGACTGAGTTCTAGGCCAGCAAGGGATACGTAGTAAAATGGTGGCTCAAAAGTCAGCAACAAAGAAAAATGTGATAGAGACTGATAAAAGAAGATACCTGATGTTAACTCCGGCCACCTTGAACATGCAGAGGTAAACACTTGTACACGCGCGTGTGTGTGCACACGCGCGCGCACACACACACACACACACTATATATATATGTTGTCTTTCGAAAAGAATGCTTTTAAACGTCCTGGTTCTTGTTTTAAAAGACACCATTAGGCCTAGAGATGGCTCCATATTTAAGATCACTTACTGTTCTTTCAGAGGACCTGAGTTCAGTCCCCAGCACCCATGACGAACAGCGCACAACTGTCTGTAACTCAAGCTCCAGAGTATCCAACATCTCTGGGCTCTGCAGGCAACACACTCATATAGATACCCACATGCAGACACATACATTGCACACAATTAAAAATATTGAAACTAAAGTTTTAGAAAACATCATTAAAGAGTACAGTACAGTGTCTGCTGTGCTGATCAGCGTAGAGTAATTTAACAAAGAACCGCAGACTGAGGGGCTAAATAGAGATTTCTTTCTGATGATTGTGGAATCCTAGAAGGTTGGGTTTCTGAGGATCCTGTTTATGCCTCAAAAGGCCACCCTCTTACCGAGTTCATGTATCTCTTTCTCTGAGTGGCCCCTGGCTTCATTGAGGATTAGGAGTTCAGGCTATGAATCTTTCAAAGACCCAACAATTTCCTAGTATGTATCCAGACCACCACAAGTACTCTCTCTCTTTTGACCTCCTAGGGCAGCAGACATTGCAGATGTTGCACAGACACAAAAATAAATAAAATTATTCTTTAATTTTTTAAAAATAAAGAGTATGCCAGAGTGAAACTAAAGCAGTCAGGAGTGGCGCCACTGTTCAGAAGTCCGTGTTCTGTGCCTGTTTGTAATGCTCTTTTACTTCTAGATTTCAGATTTCCGGGAAGACCTGTCTTACAGCTGCAGAACCCTGAAACTTGTGAAATATTTAAAAGAGAAAAAAATATGGGGGTAAGTTTCCCCTCCTGAAAAAAAAAATCTTGTAAATTATAACCCATACTTAGGGAAATATAAGTGGAAGGATCCAGTCCCTTTTTAAATACTTGGAAACACAGATTTTGGGTGGGGATTAGGTAGGAGTGAGTACTGACTTAGGAGATGTTCACCAGTGACAGGTTTGAGGTGGAAGAAAGGAGATGTCTGCTGTATAAAGTTCAGCTTTTCATTTCTCTTCTCTTGTTAATCAGAGGAACTGAGGAGAGTTTTGTTTCTAATAAATGTATCTGAAATGCAGTGTGCTCTTGGTATAGCTAGCTTTTTGTGAAAGAGGAGACAAGAGCATGAAAGAGATGAGCCCTGTGTAAGCTTTAAAGATGAATGTGTGGACAGGGAATGCACAGAATATTTCTGTGATACCTAGTCAGTTTTCTGTGAGCCTAAAATTGTCCTAAAAACAAGTCTTAAAAATGTGAAGCAAGCCAGGCATAGTGGTGCATAACTTTAATCCTGGCACTCTGGAGGCAGAGGCAGGAGGATCTCTGTGAGTTCTAGGCCAGCCAAGGCTACATAGCGAAACCCTGTCTCAAGGGGGGAAAAAAGAAAAGAAAGAAAACAGACAGAATCTTTTGTATGAGAAATTAATAAAAGCCACAGATGAATAATTCTGAGCTAGTTTTTATATTCAAGCATTGGAATACTCAGATGTGTCCTCACGACTTTGTTTTATGATTAACTTGGAAGTTTTTTTCTAATCTTGTAGGTGTTCCAGAAGCCCTTAGGGTTGGTGATACCCCACAGATACTGCAGATTCCACTTCAATACATTACGTGGCTGTGAGCGAGCACAGTGCAAGTTTGTCCATGTACCTGAGCAGGGAGACGAAAAGGTGAAGCCCTGTCTGGGTTCATGCTTTATGTAAATTGTGTAAGTCTATACAGAGTCTTGCTGTGTTTCTCAGGCTGATCTCAAAATCCTGCTGCCTCAATCTCCCAAGTAACCCCGACTAAAAGTACGTACCATTGCACCTGGCTTGACCACTCTGGCTTAGTATTTTTGACATCTAGTTGTTAGTGTTTCTTTCTCCTTACTGTGTAATAGTATTCTGTTGTACAGTTTATCAAAATCAACTTCATCGGTGAACATTAAGGTTGATGGACATTTGCCTTGTTTACCTGTTTGGGTAACACAGCAGTGATAGATACTCTTGGCATTCTTTCCATGTCTCCTGGTGAGCGTGTGCTTATCGGCCCCAAGGACTGCATGTGTCCAATCCTAGTAGATCCTGTGGAATATCCCAGGTCGCACTCAGCAGTGTCAGGGAGTCCTGGTTGCATTCCATTCCTGCCAGTTCTTGGTGCCATCACAGTCATGATGGCCTAGCCAGCTATGGTGGGACATGCCTAAAATTCCAGAACTTGGGAGGTGGAGGCAGAAGGACCAGTCTAGTATACATTTCAAGCCTGTGAATTAACATGAACATCAATTTTTATTCTAAACTCTAAGCTCATAACTTTTTGTTTTCTTGTAAAACATAGAAAGGTGATTTAATATTTTATGACTTTTTTTAGATCTGCATGGATGTGTTTAAGAAATACATAAATCTCAATGAGAAGTGTTTGCTACAGCGAGCAGGTATGGAATAACTGAATGATAATTACAAATTCCTGTGAGTGGCTTCACACATGTGCTGTTGTATCTCCAAGTGTTAAAATTAGTTCAGAAAGGTAAATGTGCTTGCTGTAAATCCGTCAGCCTGGGTTTGATCCCTGTATCCTGCCTCAGTGTGGAAGGACAGAGCCAAGTCCTCACAGTTGTCCTCTGCCCCCCACACTCACCCCCCACATATGCATCACGCACAGACACAAAATTTTTAATTAAAAAATAAACTTAAAATTTATTTTCAAACTAAATATGAAAGCTGAATCCTCCGTCACCATCCCTTTTCCACATTTGCCCTCATTGCCAGGGCAGCATCCTATCAAGTCTGTGCCGCTCCGTCAACATACCAGCCCGTGCTGTGCCTCATTGCTGCTGGCACCATGCTGGATTATGAACCCTAAGAGAATAAGAGCCAAAGTTTATATATTATTCCCTGACACGGCCACTAAAGCCACACAGTGTAGTAGTAAACAGAGCATTGCCCTCCGCATTCATCAGCTTCAGTCTCATTCCTCTGGAGACATCCAGGGCTCAGTCAGAGGCAATAGGACCCTATCTGGGAATGCACTCGTGATCCAGGGGCCGTGACAGCCAAGGAGAAATTAGATGGGATTAAATGTAGGTGAGTTTCCAAGTTTTAGAGCCCATTCTCGGGCCTGTGAAAAGAGAGGTACCTGGATGGAAACTGTGGGAAACTCCCCATATGTGAGACCATGTAAGCATCAGTGGCCACAAGAAAAGCATCTTATTTAGTCCGGAATGTGTCTGTTTGTCTGTCTCTCTCTGTGTGTCTGTGTGTGTTGTCAGGGTCCTGTGGTTAAGAGCACGCACTGCCCTTGCAGAGGACCAGAGTTGGGTTCCCAGCACTCATGCTAGGCAGTGATAACTGCCTGTAACTCCAGCTCCTAGCGATCCAGTGCACTCTTCTGGCCTCAAGTACTTCTCTCATATGCACAAACCCACACAGACACGTATATGTATACATAATTAAAAATAAAATGGAATGGGCCTTGGGGACACACGCCTTTAATCCCAGCACTCGGGAGGCAGAATTTGAGGCCAGCCTGGTCTACAGAACAAGTTCCAGGACAGCCAAGAGCTACAGAGATAAATCCTATTATGTAATATTTTAATCCTGCTTACCATTAACTTTTCAGTTTCACTGAACTTTTCATTATCTAGTGTCTTTCCCAAGCAATGTTGGGTAATTCAGTAAATGAATATTTGTGGTTGAAATAACAGAAAACTAAAAGTGATTTTTGCTAAGGCAATTTTAGCTAAAATGTGCATATTTGGACTAGGAAATTTTGGAATGGATAAGATGATCTCAGTTAATTTTAGTAAAATAATGTGGAAAAAGTAAAAATGGGTAAGTGTTGTACAGAAAATAGATTAAGGAATTGGATGGTACTTTATTAAAGGAAATTGATAATTTCTTAGTCTACAATGATAAACTGAAATAAAAAACATTCCAGGTCAATATGCTGGTGAAGTTAAGGCCGTAAGAACAAGTAATATGTCTCAGAGTCCTCACCATCACCAAGTTACCATGCATCTCCAGGCCATGTGCAGGCCTCAGCCCTGTGGGAGCAAGGCCCTGAGGACGAGGGGTCAGGACCACAGTGGCCTTCACACTGCAGACTGAGCATACTTGGCTTCTGATGTCACTGCCATTTTGACGTTTTGCTTTCATTTTCATCAATTATTTCTGACATTTCTGGTCCCTTCCAAGGAATGAATTTATATAATATCTTTACAGGAAATCCGTCTACATTCAGCAATATGGCTATCTTAAGAGCCACAATGACTATTTTTTTTCCCGCTTTCAGCACACGTATTTCTGGAGTACTACAGAAAGTTTCCCCCAGGGATCCACTTCAATTTACAAGTGCTGAATGACCTTCTGATTTCTTTGCTCGAGCATCACTTACTGAAAGAGGTCTTTGAGGTAGTGAAGCTGAGCATCATGGCTAAAATGCTGGTGAGTGCCCTGAGACGCTCAAGCAACACCCTGTTGGTATCCTCCTTGTGGGTGTCAAGTTAGCACTTAGATTTCTGCCTGTCATATACTCCCCAAAGAACACATTTTTCAGTATAAATGAATTTGAGAAGTTTAAGGTGCATTGAAAGACATGAAAGTAAGTGCTATTCTTGTTTGTTTGTTTCTTTTATTCAGCCTGCTCTGAAAATATTACTAAAGATATTTGAATTTGTGGCAGCTATGAAGTTAAGGAATGCTGTGCCTACTATAATTGAGATTTTTTGCAAGGTATGATTTTAATCTCTTTTATTCTCTGATGGGGAATAACAAAAAGAGACTGTTTCCACATAATTATCTGTCTTTTATTCACATTCTACTTGGTAAAGAATTCATAAATGTTGTGTTTTTCTCCTAAAATAGTTCAGAAGCATCCTACAATCAGTGACTTCTCCTTAAACAAATTCTCTAAGTATTCAGATGCTTTCTTACTGTAAATTATGTTCTTCCCCACTCCTTAATTATAGCTAAAAGAATTCTTTCTCAGAACTATTTAAGGTCACAACAAAAACAAGTTAGTGTATAAATAGAAAATTGTAACTAAAATAAGGTAGCTAGGAATTGGTTTTAAAATTTAGCATTAAACAAAATGAGGAACAAGAATTTTTTAAAAGGATTTTATTTATTATATATACAGTGGGCTGCCTGCATGTACACCTGCAGGCCAGAAGAGGGCACCAGATCTCATAGATGGT
>LOJH01023103.1:5626-18950 GCA_001685095.1 Ellobius talpinus | reverse complement strand
ACCACCGTTCACTCGTGCTAACCACAAGTGATGCTGGTACCACCGTTCCCTCTTGCTAACCACAGGTGATGCTGGTACCACCGTTCACTTGTGCTAAGCACAAGTGCTGCTGGTACCACCGTTCACTTGTGCTAAGCACAAGTGATGCTGGTACCACCGTTCACTCGTGCTAACCACAAGTGATGCTGGTACCACCCTTCACTCATGCTAACACAAGCGATGCTTTGATGGAAATGCAAGGCTTTCATTTGAGTCACTCAGGCAGGTTGCTATCTGTGGTCAAATGTGTGTCCTTGGATTGTTGCCAAGGAACCAGTGCATCAATGCCAAATGCTCTCTCTCCTTCTCCTGTTCCTCATCTTGTACTAGAACAATGATTTTGTCTCTCCTCCTGATGTGGGTTAACCCCAGAAAGTTTCTTTATTGTTTCCCTTCCTGTCCAGGTAATATGGGCAGCACTTAACTATTGCCAATATCTATTGCATCCAGGTGTCTGTCTGTTTCATGATCTGTCTGTCTGTCTAGGTATATGTAGAGAAATATTTCTGTTAATATAAGAAACACAGTCATGTAAGAATGTAAGAATAGAGAACCACATGAAGAAAATACAAACTACCTTTAATTATATCATCTACAGAGTACACCAAGTTTACAGTATAGAAGTGTTCTATCTCTATCTATGTATGATGACTATACATCCAGGAGGGCTTTAGGTAACATATCCTGTTGCAAGGAGAGAGGGCCGCTTATTTGTCCCAGTTGCCCAGCCAGCTTACACCAGAAATAACCACACAGAAACTGTATTAATTAAATTATTGCTTGGCCATTAGCTCTAACTTCTTATTGGCTAATTCATACATATTAGTTTAACCCATCTCCATTAATATGTGTATCGCCATGTGGCAGTGGCTTACCAGAGATTCTAACTGGCATTCATCTCAGGCGGAGGGTCCATGGCTTCTCTCCAACTTTGCTTTCTTCCTCCCAGCATTCAGTTCTGTTTTCCCCACCTACCTAAGTTCTGCCCTATCAAAAGGCCAAGGCAGTTTCTTAATTCATTAACCAATGAAAACATCACATACACAGAAGGACCTCCTGCACCAATATCCCTCTCCTTTAATGTTTTTTTCTTTATTTAATTTTCTTAGGTTAGAAGGCCCACCCAAAAAGAAAGTTAAATGTTTCAGGTATTTGATGTACAGAATGGACTATTTAATGCAAATGTGCTTTGTCCTCAATAACCACTTGTAATTATTGGGAACTGTCTACTTGTCAAATTTCCTTTTGGTTTTTTTTATAGTTTTTACTGATTTGAAAGCAGTTTGTATGTGGTGAGTGGTAGCTGTAATATGCTTTTCTGTTCTGCATATTGCTTACTTTTCTCAAATTTTATCATAATCCTGCTAACTTTCTTTATAATGTCCTCTATTTTGCATTTATACATATTTTTAACTCAGTTACTTTTTTTATAACTTTTGTGTTAGACTTTTAGAGAGCATTTCTACAGTACATAATTTTAAAATATTATCCCAAATTTTCTTTAAATTGTAACATTTTTAATGATTATCCCTAGACTTTTTATATAGTATAAGGTGATTTTATCATATTTTTAGCATAAAAAATTTCCCCAAGCCTCTTATTACATAATCTTCCTTCTAGCCCACTGATTTTGAAGTGTTAACTATCTCCTTATTAAATACCTAAATATGTGGGGGCATAATATCCAGGAGCTCTCCTTAGGTCCCACTGGCTCCCTCACCTGTGAACAGATGAGTCAACTGTCCATCACCGGGACAAGACACCTGAGGGAGCAGCTTGGACAGCAAAGGGCACGCTGAGGCAGAACATCGTGGTGGGAAGCTTATGATGGGCACTGCTAGTCACCTTGTGGTGGCTAACACTTCCGGGGCAAGTGCCCAGTGACCTGCTTCCTCCCACTGCATCTACCTCCTAGAATCTCAAGTTAGAGTCCTCACAGCACTGTCACTTCCCATCAGCCTTCAACACATGCATGGCTAAGGCTTTCAGGTCCAAATCACAGCAGCCCACACTTGCAAAAACACCATGCTGCTTTGCAGTCTACAGAGCTGGAGTCCCTGCTTCAACTAATTTAACTGCTCTACTTTAATTTCCAGATGAAATAGAAAATCATTTTCATGATTTAAAAATTCTGATGAGAATATATGAACTAATTTAAGAGCCATGAATATACTTAAATACTGAATATTTTCTCTCACTCCCCCAGTTTTACTTATTACAGCTTAATATTTATTCACCAGTGTTACGCATATGAATTTACTTTCAGTATTTTGTTGTTTTCAAATATTTTTGATATTTTTAACCTATTTTTATTTCATATGAACACTAAAAAAATCACTCTAAAAATTCCCTTGATTCTTATAGAATTACTAAAAGTGCCTAAAATTTATTAATGAAGGTAGAGACAAAGTTTCATCTTTCAGATATTAATCAGCTCAGAAAAATCTATGTGTCTCTGTGTTTAGTCAAAGTGTCTTTAGCTGGCCTTTGATAAAGCAAGAGTTCCTTTCATAGTCATTTACACCTTTTTACACAGAGCTCTTATCTCAATATTTTGTGGTGTATTTCACTCCTACCAAATCCCTAACAACCACTGCGGATACCTAAGAAAGTCAGTGGATGGATGGGCACGTGTTTAACCAGCTACCTCCTGGCATGTTCATTAATCCCAGTGATGCGGGATGCTCTTTTGTACACTGAGAATATGTGTTGCCTTTATTGGTTTATAAATAAAGCTGCTTGAGCCTATGGCAGGGAAGACTATAGCTAGGTGGGAAAGCCAAACAGAGACACAAGCAAAGATGGGTGTGACCAGAAGAGAAGCCAGTGAGCCATCAGATCAGCAAGATGTACTAGAACTGTGTGGTGATCCACAGATTATTAAATATGGCTTGATTTAAATGTAAGAGCTAACCAGTAATAGTCTGAGCCATCGACCAAGCAATTATGATGAATATTAAGTTTCTGAATGATTATTTTATAAGTGGCCTTGGGGACCAGTGAGTGGGAGAGAAACCTGTCCAGTGGGACCAGACATTCTGCAGTTTGAGCTTTAAGAGCTGTTAGGAACAAAGATACATCATCTGATTTTGTCCTTCTCTGTCTCTGTCTCTGTCTCTCTCTCTATCTATCTCTCTCTGTGTGTGTGTGCTTGCGCGTGCATGCATGCGTGTGTGTGTTTGTGTGTCGTGTATGCAAATGTGTACATGTGTATTTGAAATGTGCAGATCATGGTGCATGCACATGTGAAAGCCAGAGGTTGATGTTGAGTGTGTCAGATCTATCTTATTTTTTGAGACAGAGATAATGTGGAATTCCCCTCTGTATGTTATGAATATGTTTTATTACCATTGATTATTAAAGAAGCTGTTTCAGCCAATGACTTAGTAAAGCCAGGCGGGAAATCTGAACAGAGATATAGAGAGGAAGTAGGTGGAGTCAAAGACATGCCATGCAGCTGCCAAAGGAGGAAGACACCAGCCGCCAGTCAGAACCTTACCTGTGGGTTACACTCTCATTCACAGATTAATAAAAATGGGTTCATTTAAGTAAGATGTAAGAGTTAGCTAGAAATATGCATAAGGTATTAGCCAAACAGTGTTGTAATTAATAGTTTTGCATCTGGGCAGCTGAACTTGGAATTTTGTTTTTTCAGCTGAACTGGCTGGTCAGTAGGATGCTGAGACTGACTTAATCCCCTGCCACAAACAGTGGGTTCATAGACATGCATGACCACACTTGGGTGCCAAGAACCCAAACTCTGCCTTCATATTTGCACAGCACTCACTTTGCCCTCTGAGCTGTCTCCCCAACCCCATATTTCTAATAGTCTCTCCTTTTTCTATATTTTCTCTCAAGAGTTGCAACTCTTGGGGCAGTTGTGACCAGTCTTCCAGTCTTTGTTGCTAACAGCGTTCTGTCCGCAAGTATGGGATGAAATGTTGATGAGATAGTAAAAATAGCTTTTAAGAAGAGTTACACTTGATTGAAACTCTTCTTCTCTGTTTCCATCCTGGTTTTCACCTTGTAGATTTCCACCCTTTTTCTCCTTCTCACTTCTTCAGGCACCAAGGAGGCCCTTAGCCATTCCCTCAGATTATTACATTCATTTCAGTTTGGAGCAATTCTCCTGTCAGTTTGAGATGTCTCGAGTTTTCTTGGCTGTATGTTGTATATATATGTCCCCTTGGGCTGTGTTCCCTCTTTGCTTCTTTCTCAGAATCTGGGCCTGGAATCAGGTACAGTGCGGGATTTGCTCCTGGGTTGTGTTCTATTGTGTCATAGGCACCCAACAGTCCCACGAAAGTGCTGAGTAGCACTCACTCACATCCAAGCACCTGTGGTGCCACCCTTTCCATGTGCTGTTTGTTCTACACTGAAGACTCAGTGGTCCGGTAGGAGATCAGATACTCACAGCTTCCTGGGTATCTTTGTGCAGTCATGCCTCTCAGGTCTGCATTTGCTGGAAGGTCAGAGTGTCCAGTTACTTCTCAGGAGATCGTCGAACACCACATTCATCCATGGAGGGCTGTCTGCACCCCTCCTGCACACAACTCTAACTCTTGCATTGATAAGAACAAGAAGCAAGAGCTGGCCAAGTAAGGCTCTGCTGCCCTCTGCTCCTAGGACTGCATGAGACATCTCAAATAGTGGCCTATTGGGTACCAGTTTTCTTTTTAAAGAAATAGCAGAAATGAATGGTGTGCAGTTAAGGGGCTCCAGACCGGCCTGCAAAGCAATACACGACCACTCCAAGCCCAGAGCCTGGGCAATAAGCTCCTCCTCCTGCCTCAGGGTCAGGTGCTCTCGGCTGTGGACATTGCGTGTGAACTCGTGTGGAAATGGGGCTAAGGAGATAAGCCAGTAGAGTAAGCACTTTCCGGGTATGTGTGAGGACATACATGTTCCACTTCTCAGGACCCCATAAAGCTGAATGCAGTAGCACGGGCCTTGGAATCCCAGAGCTCTGACAGTGAGAAGGGAGGGGGAGATAGGAGAACCCCAGAAGCTCTTGGGCCAGCTACCTTGGCTTATGCAGCAGCAGCTACAAGGAGACTGTGTCTCTTCTACTACCTAGAAGTCACTGACAGACTTGTACACTGTGCGGTAAGCTTACCCACGGACACGCGCGCACGCACGCAGGTACACACGCACAAGAAACAAAATGAACTGGAATTCTCTGGTACTAAATATTACTTTTTAAAAATAACTTACTTATTTATATTTTATGTACACTGGTGTTTTGCTCGCATGCATGTCTATGTGAGGGTGTGGAATATCCTGGAACAGGAATTACAGACAGTTGTAAGCTGCCATGTGGGTGCTGGAAATTGAACCTGGGTCCTCTGGAAAAGCAGCCAGTGCTCTTAACTGCTGAGCCATCTCTCCAGCCCCCTTTTAAGGAAAGTCTGAAATGCTCAATGTTACCAAGTCAGAAGTTCAGGGATGATTTTATTGTGTGCTACCCAAAGCAGATGCATATATCAAAGTGTCTTGTATGTACACACTTGGAAGATGCTGTTAAATCTTTTAAAAAGAATTTAAATTAACAGCTAATTAGATAGGGGATAATACAGAAAGACATGAGGAAAGTGAGAGTTTTCAAACAGAAAATGTACTCTATACTAAAACTACATTCCATAGGGGCTGCCTCAGCAAGACTCAGGGCTTATTATCCTTGAAATATACTGTGGCTTTGGATGATAAATGCAAACCTAAGTTATGAATAAATGCCTTGGAAGTAAATATATGGGAAGATTCTGTCTACCTGAGAATAAACTACATCAGGTGGAAAAACATACAGTGACTGTAGCAATTCAAATTTCCATTAGGAGATGAAATGGCCTGAGTCCTGTTAGTGATACACAAATAAATATGTACTCAAGAAGGGATTGTATCTACGGGAAATTGAAGTGTGTTACAAAGCGTGGTGAAATGTGGGTTATCACAGATGACTTACAACACCTGTGTGGGAAAGAGGGTGAAAGGGAGTAGAGAATTCTAGGTATGGATCTCAAAAGTTTTTGATGCCCAAACATTAGAGCTGCAGGAAATGCATCAATGGTGACTTCAGGGTTTGCTTTTACACTCGGGAGGATTTGGTCTTAGAAACAGCACAGCAGCCTGTGGCATTTATTTTCCATCTAGCTAGTTTTCTTCCTGTCCCCTCTGATGATTCATTGGCTGTCGCCAGGCACTTGCTTTGGAGGCAGCAGGGACTTCCGCAGTGAGTCTAGGTACTTACATAAAGGTAGACACCTTGAGTTCAGGTAAGGGATGGCTTCTTTTGTCTAACACACATTAACCTGAGTTTACTTCAAGGCAAGGATGTCTAATTCTGCCCTGCTCCTCAGGTGACTAACAAGCCTCTCTTCTTTGGGAGACTTGACGAGCACTCACACAGCAGAGTGTTCCCACGAAGACGAGGCAGAGCTACTGCGGTGGAACGCAATTGGCCTTCTTTTGGAGACCCTGTTTGCACAAAGTCTCTAGCTAGGGGTAAAGTCTTGAGGGTACTTCGGTATCTAGGCTGTCCTGTCTTGGGCACACACGAATGGAGATGCATGTACAGTATTCGTGTTTTGACTCAGATATCTTATTTCATGAATAATAATAGTAACAAAAAGTCATCCAGCTGGTAAAGCACTTGCCATGCAAATTTGCCAGCCTGAGTTCAATCCCTGGAACCCATGTAAAGTCAAAGGAGAGAACTATCTCCACAAAGGAGTCCTCTGACTTTCATTTACATACTAACACACACACACACACACCGCATACATGCACAATAATCCTAACATTTATTTTTAAAGTGATGCCTAGCAAAGAATGGTGAGTGAAGATGTCTGAAAACTCCTGGTAGCTGGGTGCTACCCGGCTCCTGTGGGAGCCTGCAGATGCCATGGCCCCACCCCCACTCCAGCATGCAGGTCCAGTTGGGTGCCTCAGATATCACTCGATGGCCTTTGAAAAGGGAACATTCACGTGCACACCTGCATAGCCTGAACCACTGAATTATGGACAAGACAACAATATGTTCAATCATCTTCTTTTATTTCTTAGAAAATATCTTTTGTGTTAATGTCACCTAAAATTACTAAGAATATAATGAGAAAGCTTTTCAGAATGATCATCACCCCTCAAATAATTTTCCTTTGAGTTTACTATGGGTTATCAGTAACATTTGTAGAAGAGTATTTTTAGAAAAAAAAATCGAGTAACCAATAGTTGTAAGCACTTGTGTAGCCTCCTGGAAAAACCTCATAGGACAGGAGAGAGGGCTCAGCTGCTAAGAGCATTGACTGTTCTTTCAGAGGTCCTGAGTTCAGTTCCCAGCAACCACCAGGTGGCTCACAAGCATCTGTAAGGAGATCTGGTGCCCTCTTATGGTGTGCTGGCACACATGCATTTATTATATATAATAAATAAATAAAACTTTTAAAAAAGAAAAGAAAATCAACACACAGAGGAACACTGTCTTGAAAAATAAAACAAAAAGACAAAGCAAAACAAAACTCTAACTGGCAGGAGTAACCCTGTGCTCCTTGAGTAGAACTCGGAACTGCTGAGCAGTAAACTGGGTTACTAGTCAAAGCTTCAGGCTAACAACATCCCAGTCATTCCCTTCTTAGGAACTGGGAATGGACAAGTCTATTTGTACAAATGAGTTTCCAGGTCCTAGTTTAGATGAGTTATGATTTCTAAAATTATCAAAAGTCTCCATTTTGTTCTGTGAAGACCTGGATTCTGGGAGTACTTGACCAACAGCAGAGCCATTGAGAAAGTAACTGGGGCAGTGACACACACCTATGATTCTAGTGCTTGGAGCTTAGGAAGGACAATTACTGTGGGCCACACGATGATTACCTGACAGCCAATGTTACATAGCAAGACCAGATCTCAAAACGTACATAAAGCCAAAGCTGGAAGATGGACTGGAGTTGGGTCCCCACCACTCATGTTGCATTGCTCACAGCCACCTGTAACTTCATCTCCAAGTAACCTGTGCCTCTGGGCTCTTCAGATATCTGTGCAGACATGCACATACCCACTCATATATGTACCCAGAATTATAAAGAAAAATGTGAAAATTAAGTTTTTTTATTTCACTTAAGTATTTCCATGGCAAAGTTAAACTACTATGCTGTCCTAGTGGGTATCAGACTGTTCCGGAAGAGCTTAATCCATTTTAGCTGATCATGGCTTGCTCATGATGAGAGTCAATTTTCTTTTCCTTTCCTCTTTGCTCACCTCTCCCTCTAGCAGTTCTTCTGCTTCCTCATCCCACAGGTGCTCACATTTTTCACGATATGCATATTGATGACTATATATTCATTATCCTCATGATATAAATTGTAAACCTGTTGCTCAAATATTGCCTTACTGAGATAACTTTGGTGACAGTGTCTAATTTTTTTTAATTACAGTCACGTCTTAGGTTTCCTCTTCTAGCCTTTTCTTTTCTCCACACTTGAGCGTTCCTCTTTTCCCAAGAATCTGGCTTTCCATGTCTGAGTCTCTTCTCCCAGGATGATTTTAGAAACCTCTTCTGAGGAGAGCAGAGGGAAAGGCTACACAAATCAGTGTATCTACCTGAGGTTCCAGTATTTTCCATGATCTCTGTATTTATTTCTCCCCTTGTCATTTGGCATACTGTTGACTCTTAAGAATAGTGTAGCGATTCATGTCTGAATCATGTTTATTCAGCCATGGAAGAAAAATCATCTCCTTGTGTTATTTTACTGGTATGTTGAAATCATTTATTGAAAGATAATATAACAAAGTCTTTCAAAAATCTATTTTTCTGTTCTAGAATTGAGAATTTTTCTTGTATTTTGTTGCTAATAAACAAGCAAGAATTGTCTTCACATAGTTTCACACTGGGATGGGCACTAAATTAAAAAGACTCATGGCTCCCAAAAGATACTCTGGGCCATGATGATAGATTTTATACAGTCTTGGCATCAGGAAATCTGGCAGGACAGCTTTCCGGAAGCAACCAAAAAAAGTTTATGGACAGATAAGGGAAAAATATGCATAAACAATGGAATATTATTCTATTATAAAAAGAAAACAATCTGGTCCTTTGCCACACCATGGATGACATTTTTGATGGCATTTTACTAAGTGAATAAACCCTTCACAGACCAGCTAATGTTTCATGATGGCCTAGGAGATGTCCACGGAGTTAGATTTGTGAAGAGAATCTCCATTGTCTGCTGGAGTCTATAAGAAAGTCTCTGATTGACAGATAAAGAATTTAACTCATACATGATGAAAAAGTTCAAGAGATGTGCATTCTGCCCATAGCTGACAACACCATACTGCACACTAACACAATTTAAGAATATAACCATATTGTGCTTTTTATCACAATAGAAAACCTTTAGATATTAGGACTTGTCTCTCTGGAGTTGTGGAATATAGCAAGTAAACTGTCAAATGAGCTATTACACAGGCTGATATATGCTAGAGCTTTTTTCCCCCTCACATGGATTTTAAAAATTGCCATAAGTAAAACAAAACCATATCCTCAGATGGCGACCTCCTCTGCTGCCTCACTGCAGCCCTGGAGCCTTGAGCTCCTCCTTTTCTGCCATGGACCTGTCAGAGAAGAAGTGGCACTCTCTACTCAGGAGGCTTTTCCCGGCTGATAAATCCCCAAGTCTTCATGTCCACAGAGACATGGGGGATGGAGAGTCCTTGCGGGTTCCTGTGTGTTCAGGCTCCCCCTGAGCTTCTCCTTTGGCAGTCATCTAAAACTCAGGACCCTTGGGTGCCTGTGACAACGGGTCACACCGACTCTGCTGACTCTGAAGAGTTCCTGCATCTGCTGTGACGTGTTGCTGCAATCAAACTCAGGCTCAACGGACAGAATCCCTGTGTAGAGGGGGCCGACGCAGGGGTGACTAAGCAGGGTGGCTGGCCATGCCCCTCCCCTCGGTGTCTGAGACTGCAGTGCTCTCTGCACACTCACCGCCCTTCTGTTGCAGACTTATCCCCACTCATGCTCACACCCTTGTCTCCACAGATGGTTTTTTGTTTCTCACCGGTTGGTCACACACTGCGAGTTAGAGCCCGGAAGTTCCCAGCCATAGTTAACTGCACAGCTATTGACTGGTTTCATGCATGGCCACAGGAGGCTCTGATCTCGGTCAGCAGGAGGTTCATTGAAGAAATAGAGGGGATTGAGGTAGGTTGTGTCAGCCTGAGGTAAGTAGGCACCCAGGCATACACAAGTCTTAGTATATTATTGGCAGGCAAATGTCAGTTTCTCAATTTTGATGCCAAATAAGTATCTATTTGCTTCTTTTATGTTGTTTTTCATTGTTTCTGGCTTTCTGTGCATTGTTCGGGGTGGAACCCTGGCCTTGTGGGGTTACGGGTTATGTTTGTCCCTTCTTGATAAGGTTGGTACCTCTGATGACGGATGTTTTTAAATGCCTGTGTGAAATTAGCAGCAGCCTTACTTCACAGAGTGTCCTTCCAACAGTCAGGTAGAAAGAGTAAAGAAGGCAACGGTGAAGCAAGCCCCCAGAATTCCCAGCTTGGAAGTCTGGCGCGTTTCCCCTTAGAGACTGTGTTGAAGTGTCTCCCAGAGAACTTCCTCCTCTCCTCCCTTTGAGCAAAAAGGTAGGAGTGCCTAGAATAGGCCCAGAATTACTGGAAGGAACCGTCCAAGCGAAATGGATTTGGGGCCGTATAAGAAGCTAATGTCTCAATCAGTCCTCATTCTCTCTTTACTCCAGACACCATACCCATCTCCTTCCAGAGTCGCACTGCAGTGCTTTGTTAGATACTGCATCCTTGGGGTAAGATGAGGAGAATTCAGGCACATTTGTAGAGTTGACTAGTTAGTATGCAGCTAGCTTTAGTGGTTAGTATATCAATCACAGGGATGGGGGCAAAACATTCACTTCTGCAGCACACAGCGTTTTGTAGAGAGAAACCCACTTCTCCTTTAGGTCTTGTTTTGTTTTATTTTTTTCATAAATATTGTCTGTGAATCTGCTCACCAACGGACTGCGAGGGGAAGCAGCATTCACCATGGAAGACACACCTGGGCCAGGAGCATGCTCCTGTCTCCGTTCTCCTTCTTTGCTCCACAGACACGTGTGTGAGCAGCACATTTAGAGAACCATTAATTATGATAAAATAATCATTGGATTCCTTGAGCAGTCATGAGGTTCTTCAGATTGCTGAAGTGCATCTTGTCTTCCATCAGTGAGAAGTGGGGCTCAAATTCCAAAACTAAGGGTGTCAGTGTGTGCAGTGTTCTGTCAGGCTGAAATGAAAGAGTAAACTGCTTTCTGGACGTTGTTTTGATCTTCCTCTGTTGGTAGGAAATCCGAGCTAGCAGCTCGACGTGCACACCTCCAAGGCTGCCCATCTGTGCTGCCCTGAGTCTGTCTGTGTCTGCTTTCCCGTGCAGCAGCACTGCAGCCTGGCTGGACCGTAGACACCTGCTGGACGAGGCAGGCTTTACAGTCCTGAGGGCTGCCCAGGTGCTGAGCTCCATCCGACGGTGTCATGCGCCTCCTATAGGATCTTGGGTGCCAAATAGAAATATTCTTGGAGGAGTTCAGCGTTCCTATCAAGCTGAATCATGCCTGCAAACAAATTAGCCAGATGATTTCCTTTTGGTGTGCGGGGCTTATTCAACTCCCCCACCTTCCTAATTTGTCAAACAGGGGCACTAATTATAATTCAGAGAGCAATGTGTCCAAATCCTCCTAGAAACATGTGATGTCTTTTCTGTAGAGATCAGAAAAAGCTTTTAAACTTTTGAATGAGTGCTAATTTGATGACTTTATTAGTTTTGCTTTCCATCATTAAAACTGAAAGTTATCTGCATAATTTGGGCACTTTCTAATTATTGACCTTATTGGGTGAGTAGAAGGTACTTATACAAGGTGACCCCTGTTGGCCACAATAAGCCATTTTTACGTATGTTGACATATAATTTCCCATCAGTACATGCTCAGCACTTAGGGCTGTGGGCTGACTGCGTTTAACTAATGGGTACTTTTTGCTGTTACCTGATACTGAACTTAATGACAGCTGACAAATCAATGAGCAAAACAGTTTGGCACTTAAGTGTCACTACATTATTCACCAGACACTTGTGTCAAAACACACTGCCTCTCCCTGGAAAGTGGGAAACAGTGACGAGAGGGTGAGGTAAGGTGGGAGGAAGGGACTGCCCACATGTTGCTAGGAGTGGAGCTGTGGATGCAGAGGGAAGCACATTGAGGATGCTGTGGGGTGAAGGCCTTACTGCTTAGTGCACAGGCTAGGAACATGTGGGCAGAAGTAGATGGCTCCAGGGCCTTAAGAGAAAAGCACTGCTTTTGCTTTTTAAGGCAGAATGAGCCTTAAAGATAGTTGAAAGAAGTATCATATGAAAGGACAAATTTTAAATGTAAACTTAAAATATGAGCTGTCTGGGGAGGGTGAGTTCTATGCTGGAAACCGTGGGGATGGAAGCACCCATTTGTCTCAGTCACAAATGTCACCTGTCTGCCATATTTAGACTTGATATTTCTCCAGTGGTCTACAGATTCATCTTAAAAACAATGTACCCCACTAAAACCAATGTACTAACTTGTGTGTGCCTGTATATGTGCAAACACACACACACACGCACACACATGCACGCACACACAAATATGCACACGCATGCCAAACAGGAGGGGGTTACATCATCTCATCAGCAATGGCTGTGCCGTACTGATGATTTCTTTGCATTGTTGGTCAGAAGTATCACTGCTAACTTAAGACACACAAAGTTGACCACGCCATATACTAATATACTACTCGGGGAAAACACCGCTGGGAAAGTACAGTTATTACCATAGTTTCTAAAGTCAAACTGTGGCCCTGCTGGTAGCCTTGGTGAACTAGGCTTGGCCCTACATACTCAATTCAATGATTAAAGAAACATGAAATGTGGAAACAGACGAGAGAGTTTAATGTGGCCACATTGGAGAGAAAAAGAGCCCAGTGACACTTCAAGTCTGCTCTACAGGTACTAGTGATGCCCCACGTCTGCCATACAGGTACTAGTGACACCCCAAGTCTGCCCTACAGGTACTAGTGACACCCCAAGTCTGCTCTACAGGTACTAGTGATGCCCCACGTCTGCCCTACAGGTACTAGTGATGCCCCAAGTCTGCCCTACAGATACTAGTGATGCCCCAAGTCTGCCCTACAGATACTAGTGACACCCCATGTCTGCCCTACAGGTACCAGTGACACTCCAAGTCTGACCTACAGGTACTAGTGACAC
>LOJH01023102.1:4305-19635 GCA_001685095.1 Ellobius talpinus | reverse complement strand
ATAGAGATCTCTGTGTGATTTTCTTTGGGGCTTGCCGGCTGTGGGGTACCAGGCTGGACAGAAAACCCCAACAAGCAAGCCAGCCCCTCATGTTACACCACCATAGAAGAAAATAGCCAACTTTTAATGCAGAACTTGGCCTCTTCAATGTCATTAACTAATGTGAGACCCCACTAATGTGTATGGTACGGTTTCAGTCTTTGCTCTGCCATAGGTATGTGTTTAAATGGTGCGTGGAACTGATGATAAAATGCTAATCAGGGAGAAATCTTGTGTGTCTGTGTTTTAACTATGTTATTCTATGAATTTCCTGTAGAAAATGAAGTTAGATGCAGGCTAGACCATCCACTGTTTCTTCTATACTGGCAATATAATGTTGGTGAAATGACACCTTTCATAAATTCATCAATTTTCATATTAAAAATGTCTCATTTGTCAGACATGAAGCTTACTAGGTAGGTGGCACTTAGTTCTTTCCATTGTTCTTACAGCATGCACACACTGTAGATTTTATCAGCCTCATTCTCTATGGAGAAAACTGAAGCTTGGAGCCAAGATTTGAACCCTAGCCTGCAGGACTCAAAGCTGGTGCATCTGCTCTCTGTACTTCTCAGAGACATGTCCTAAGTCTGTTATTTAGGGCTTGAGTGATGGCTCGGTAGTTAAGAGTGTATACTGTATGTACACTGGAGCCATGCTTGCTTTTGAGAACCCATGTTAGTTGGCTCACAACCATTAGTAATTCCAGCCATTGGAGATCCAATACCTCTAACCAGCATGGGCACACCCACTTATGAGCACATACCCCTCCCCCATCACATGCACACATATACATGTGATTGAAAATAAATATTCTAAAACATTATTTGCTCTCCCCCAAAATAACAAAGTATGTATTTTGTTCTATTACTTGAATTAGTTTCATTCATTGCATTTTGAATGTGGTTCTACAAGTAGGTTTACTGTGTCAGACCAGATATTTACCTAAATAACTCCTTTCTTTGGAAATGCATCCATTAGATTCCAAAGTTAGTCAATCCTGGGACCTCTCAGTTTAGAATGCTCCAATTTATAAATTTCTTCAGCCAATCATTTAACAGCCCAGGCATAAAAGTGTGTGTGTGTTAATTGAGTTAGTAATTAGTAAAACAATGGCCATTTCTGCTTGACCTATGAAATTGTAAGCCACAGCCTTAAGGTATGGAAAACACTGAAAACAGATCTTTTCTATCTAGGTTTTTAGTTTACTCTGATATCACACATGTGTCTGAAGTTTATGCTATTTTCAGGAGAAATATCAAACAATGCACTCTTATATTCTACTCTTCTATTTCACCTTATTAAACTTGGCCAAACTTATCTGTTGCTTTCAGTGACCCCTAGTTGTTTTATTCATTGGGACATTTGATCCAACAGGGAACCATGCAGGTTTTTTTTTAATGTAAAACTAAATTTCAGGGAAATTTTGCCTAAAGAATGGCAGGAAGGTCTGGCCTTGATAAGGCATTCCCATTCTCATCATTTTAATGTGTTTTCTTTATCAGTCACACTTCAGGCAAAAGCTGATTCTATCATTGCCCTGCCTCTATCATGGAAATGGAGAAAACATGGCTCCAACCATTGGCATGAAGTCAAAAACAGGTCTTGGGAATAACCCCGAGTCTATGTAACAGGTCTACACAGTTCATTCATTCAAAAGCCAGACTCCTTAAGATACGGCATTGGCATTTTAATGTCTGTAGCTCCACACCCTTTTCCGATTTAGAAACATTAATTTATGTTTCTGAAGATTTGGAGCCTGCTCTTTAAATAGCTTGGCATTCATTCCCTGCCCCCCCGCTTTTTTTTTTAATCAGCTCAGTACTTTCCCAGGGTAAATGATAAATAAAGCTGGAGGTTTGGCTATAAATTTCTTTCTTTTTTTATTTGACAGAGATTTAATACACAGTGCCAGAACAGCAGTCACTATTAAATGGAAAGGGACTGGAGAGAAGACACTGATATCCTGTATGTCTTTCTCCCTGAACCTAATCAGTAATCTGGTAGAAGGAAGAGCCTAGATCATGAATGAGCCCCGAAATATCATGTCTCACTAACTATTTGCTAACTAAGTGATTAGAAGTTTTGGTCTGACCAAGAATTCCAGAGCTGAAAGGAAAAAAAAGCCATTGATAAATTGTGGGATCCTTGCCTCTTCTTTACCCCAACCCTCTGCCGTGCACATTTGTTGATCTGTTGCATGAAAATTATTCTGAATAGTATCTAAAAGCTTTTAGAGTTAGCAGTTTTTCTGGTCCCCATTTTTGGAGCATCAAAATGAAGTTCAGCCTTTTGGTTACAGATACTAAAAACTGTAAACACAATCAGATTTACTGAATTTGTTAACCCTGCCTTAATAAAAGGAACATTCCTGTTAATGCTGCCTGAAACATAAATTAACTGCTCTGGAACAAAATCTACGTAACCTTTTTGGATGTGATAATTTGGGGTGGATATAAAGTTTTTACAAGGCTTCAATGAACCAGAGCATAAGGGATTATTTAATCCAAGAGAAAGTGTATAACCAACAGTTCAGCTGTCTGTAAATTCATATCTATTTACAGTAAATAGGGTAGGGAGAAGTGTGTCTGAGAGAGAGGAAAAAGAGGAAGAAAGAGAAAGGAGGAGAGAAAAGAGAGAGAGAAGAGAGAGGGTGTGGTTTATGGTGCGAAGAGACAAAATGATGTTCCATAGATAAGGTTCATGGCAAAAAGGAACAGGGGTGATCCATCAGTATGTTATTAACAATGACATCTTACTAACAAGACCCACTAGATGTCTTGATTAGACAAATGACTAATTCATTTGCTCTGGGAGGCTGAGATTGGTGCCATTCGTGGGTTGGAGTTAGAGGTGAGCAGAAGAGTAAGGCTCCATGAAATACTCAGGGTAAGAGTTTCGATAGCCTACAACAGGAAGAAATTGGGAGTCTCTGTGACACTAGGCCTAAACTTGGAACCTGATGTAAGGCTAAAGAGATCACAAAGATAGCCTGTGTGTCGTGTGCCGTGATGTTTGCACAGTTGTAAATATCACTACAAAGGGTTGGATTTGAGTGAGTTGGATTTGAGACTGAGAAGTAGAACTGAGAGCTTACTGTAGAGACTGTAGGGGAGGGCTGTTTGCAATCAGTACTGGCTGAAGTCAATAGGTCAGGCTTTATAACCTCTAGGAAGAATATACAGAAAGTACTGGAGGAGAATTTTGAGAATTGTTCTCAGAGGTGCAGTTGGAGGATGAAAAACTTAGAACAAGAAGAAAACTGACCAGAGATAGAAGAGCTGCCCTTCTACCCTACAGAGGGTGAGTCACATCCCATGGGATAGGGATAAAGGTCTTTCAAAGGCAGAGAAGAAAATCTATGAGGAATGACAGAATTATATCCTTGTTATTCATAACCCATCATTCAGTATGTCAAAGCCACTTACATAGTGTTTGGGGCCACATAGACTTCGGTGGGTTGTTCCATTTTGGTTCTATTATTTACCAGCCTGGATTAGTTCCAGTCTTAATGACTCTTGATTCTCCACTGCTAAGTGTGATCTTCCTTTTCTTGTCTAAGTATAAGTAGTTTCACATATGTGTGTCTTATTTCTCCTACTAGATGGCATGACATGTTTCAGGGCCAAGGTTGTGCTTTATACACTCATTCATTTCAGATTCAAAGTCTAGAAAAGGCTTTGCCCAAAGAAAGTGTTAAAAATGTATTTTACAAAGCAGCAACATGAAATCAATAACATACCTGGAGTGTAATAAAACAGTTACCTTCTCTGATACGCAGCACCTCTTCTGGAACTGCATTTTGCATGGTAATGTGGAAGACAAAGCAGTCCTATGCACCAACACACCAGAGTTCTTCCAAAGTAGTTCCGAGATCCGGGATCAAGTAACATATTAGGATGATATATGATTGTAAATATTGTATTCAAAGAGGGCATGCATCTAACTACAGGGACTTACCTCAATGGTGCAGAATGTTCTTAGCATCAATGAGGCCCTAGGTTCAAGTATAGCACACAAAGAAGAAACAATGATTGTAAATGAGTATGTAAAATCTTATCAACTTAGGCATAATATTTTTTAAAAGAAGCAAGGCACAAAGTTATTTGCCCACAGTGGTTCCAAGTGGAAAATATTTGAAGTATGTCAAAATTATAAGTTTTAATAGAGGTCAGAATACATGCAGTTTATTTTTTTTAATTGACCACATTACATTATTGTCAGGGGTCAGCTTACATAAATACAGTGTTCTGTCTCCCATGAAGGTCCTAAGACTGTGCAGGGGACTTGAAAGGCTATGAAACACTAGGATTTTCTATTAATGAGATGCAGCTTGGGATCAATACCTCTGTACTCTGGTCGGGATCCTTCCCTTGTTTACATACAGCCATCTGCTTTCAGTTCACTTGTTAATCCAGATGGATCAAATATTAGGCTACAGCAGCATTTAAAGTTCAGGCCCTTCTGGTTAGCTAGAAGATGTCGTCTTCAAATACTTGAGTCACCAAAGGGTATAAGGAGCCGTAAGTGGCCTGTAGGAACGATCACCATTTCCATTAGTTGCTACCGGCAAGCTCTTTCAGTTCATAATTTTGGAGCCAAGGGGCAACATCGTCCTCCTCTCCGCTGACAGTTCAAAAGTTCAAAGAGAAAGAAATAGGAAGAGGAGCGTTAAGAACGTGGAAGGAAACTGAAGATCCAGAAAGGAAGCAGCAAGTGTGGGCTGTGGAAGAACAAAGAAGAAGCAAGAAAAGGCTAAAGCGGTGAAGGTTTCTAAGTATAAAACAAAACGTGTCTGCTCTTCTCTGATGTGATTTCTTTTTAGCTCTTCCCTGCTGCTCATTGGAGTCTTTCAAAGAGAAGCAGTGTAATTTCAAATAGCATGCCTTCTTTTGATCTTCTCCTTTAATCAATATTCTTAGGTGGTCTCGGCAAGAGAGAGACCTACGGTCTTGACTCACAGAATCTACTATCTTAGTAGAGGTGTAATATCACAGGCAAAGACAGCTACAAAATCTGGGGTAAACAAATCATAGCAATAAGAAGGGGTATCGAGAGGATGGGGTCAACAGTAGCAGTGGGACATATTCTCTAGGTTCCAGTTAGCCCTTGCTGTATTTGGAAGGCTTGTGCAGAGGAGAGTGTTCTTCAGTTCAACTACCTAAGCAAGCCTGAAGAAGCCAAACCCAATGGGGAAAAATCTGTAGTCCTACCTCGACACATCTTGCAACATGACAGGGGAACCACTGACATCAGGCTGGAGATACAGGCTTACCCTGTGTTCTGGAAAGCCAGCCCAGGTGTTTGCATACTACCCAAGCCCAGTGACAATGCTAGCATGGGTATCAGTGCGTACCTCATCTTTCATCTACACTAAGTAACCAATAAAGGACAGATACGGAAATATTGAAGTAGAAAGTGGCTATATTTTTCTGAGAATAAATCAAACAGCTCTTAGATTGAGTCACATCTCAAGATTATTTTATAGGGAGTATTGCAAATGTTTTAAGTTACATATAGTAAGTTATATATCCTAGTGACATGCAAAATACAATGAGGGGCAAGCTTATCAAATGATTTGGTAGCCATCTTGCCTTTCTTGAGGGCTCTAGCTTACCCACTGGTTCTCAAGGGCGAATCAGCACGTTATACTTGAACCATATTTGATAGCTGTTTGTTTCAAACAAGGTGAAGTTGCCACTTTGTGATTTTTCTGAGCATTTCCGTCTTTAAAACCATAAGCCTCTGACCCTTGTAGTGTCTGTGCCAATGCTTTTCAGTGTCAAGTTAAAAGTTAAAAGCTCCTTGCTAATGGTTTTGAGCTCATTATGTTTCAATCTGTGGGTTTATGTTTAGAAGATCCCCAAATCTTTTGTAAATGAATTCCTTTATAGGTGGGGTGACTGCATGCCCTAGTTTTCATGAGAAATCTCAGTCTACACATACCGCAATTAATCTCAGGGACCCCCTTTCCTCACCAATGGCCTCAGTCCGAAATCCAAATTACATGGTAACTCTTTGTAAGTCCAGGCATGCTTGCAGATGAGAAACATTTTTATTTTAGTGAACTTTGAAAATGTTAAATTCATAAAATACATCTTTAATATGTCTCAGTGAACCATTGACTAAGCATCTTGGTGAAATACCTACCTTTCCCATCCCATTCCCTGTCACTTTAACCTTTTGAGCTAATCTACATCCCAGCAGCGTGTGGACTGTCTAGCGAAGCACTCCAGGAAGGTATTGGAAAGCAGGGCTGTTTCCATTGTACTCTCCACCCACAAACTGGGCAATGGGACAAATCATCACCCAGCTGCAGCTGTTTGGGTCACATGCTCCTTCATCAAGGCACCCTGGTAATTTTACATTATGCTGTTTCCTGGTACTCGAATTTTGTCACACAAATATTTATGGAATGAGTGTTAATAGAATTTTAAATTGGGGATTTTAAAAAGGAGATTATGACAGGCAAATAAGCCAGAAATCCAGATTTGTGTAACACTGAA
This sequence comes from Ellobius talpinus, assembly GCA_001685095.1. Taxonomy (NCBI): domain Eukaryota; kingdom Metazoa; phylum Chordata; class Mammalia; order Rodentia; family Cricetidae; genus Ellobius; species Ellobius talpinus. The sequence goes on along the minus strand of LOJH01023102.1, from coordinate 13,090 downwards.
TAGATTAATCACTCATGGATATTTTTAGCTTAGGGAATTGACCCTTTTTAAAAAGTCAAGTGAAGAAATAATTTGAGATTCAGAAATTACCTTTGTATTTTCAAGATATGTGAGGTTTTTTATTGACAACAGTTTTTTGTGGTAGTCAGTTAAAGTCTTAAGTTGATACTGTCTGTCTTTTAAATTCTGGAAAGGCAATATTGATGAATTTCAAGATGGTTATTTGTCAAGGAGACATTATATATTAGTTTCTAGTGTTCCCTTCTATTCAAGAAAAATGATTGTCAGCCTTGTAATTCATGTATGATAAAGACATTCAAAGCTCTTTGAACCACAACAGTAACTTGCCTGTTTGATACTGATTTACAGAGAATTGAGAAGATTTTTATTAAAACTACTGTCTTCTGTCATTAAACTTGGAATCTGTCCGTCGTTGACTTAAATATCATAGAATTGATTCAAACCTTTGGAGTCTAGTGAAATGACTCAGGGAGTAAAGGCATTTGCTGCCAAGACCACTGACATGAGTTTGAACCAATTCTAAAAGTTTTTAAAGTTTTCCTCTGACCGCAACAAACATGTTGTTCCATGTGTGCCCACACATATTTGAATTACAAAACTTACTATAGAGAGTTAAGAATTGAATGAAATTGTGTGTGTGCATATGTGTGTGATGTCCAGTATACTATGTGTCATGAAGTATGTAAATAGTATATAAATGAGATTCATTATAATCACCTTTCTTATTCTATTCTAAAGTAATCTTGTTAAAATTTTACTGAATGGATTCTTGAGAAATATTCCTCATGTTTTCATTCACCAAATGTTGAATTACAAAATTGCAGGAACTGGGGCAGTGCTATTGAATAAAAATAGCCAGTAATTCAGGAAATTTCATTGATGAACCCAGTAATAGCGGCAAAGTCATAAAACTGACTTTCTGCAATCATTAGCTAGTAGAATATTTTCCTAAGCTTGCAAGATGAAGTGTAGTGCAAATAAGAACTCAAGAAATTATCTTGATATCTAATGATGTGCTAACTATAGGAGACAATGTGACCTTCATTTTAGTGACAGCCTTTTCATTTTCTTTAGAGATTCTTAAGTGTCTTCTAAGGTGACTACGTACATAGGTTCTCTATTTAAAACAGAAGTCATCTAATAAGTGCTGGCAAATGGGTTGAATGTGTAGAAAACATTTTATTTCCCAGGATCTTAGAACATATGGTGGCAATCCCATAGGAGTCTGCCTTTGTGAGAAGATTTTGTTCTGCTTCCAGAGTGTTATATGCTTTAGCGTGTAAATGTTTTCCCTATTAGAGATTATAGTACTAGTTTCTTAGTTCTCTTTGCTTTAGATAGTTGGCTTGTGCAAACCATACACCAAATTACCAAAAAAAATCAGTTACATTCTTTGACAGGTATTTTCCTGAAATATTCAAGTCATTATTTGGAAGGGTTAAGCCAGCTATTGGTTTTGTATAACAGGAAAACTTTCACGGTGAGGTGTCCCATTCCGCTTACCTAATAATGGGGGAATTGATGCAGTGGTACCCTAAGTCCATGCATTACCTTGAAAACACACAGAGCCAAATCTGACACCTGACTTCCAACTCCCAGTTACTGAGTTTTCCAGTATTTCCATGCTTCTTTCTCACCTCCTCCATCTGATTAGAATGGGAAAGCCAAGGAAGAGATCAAAGCTGCCAAGGCTAAGAGGCAGGTTGACTATTTCTGTTGGGAGCTGTGACTGAAGGAGCTCTGAGCGCACCAGGAGAAAAGAGGCCATTCGCATTTTATTTTAATGCATTTTCATTAGTTCATCAAATGCCCTTTTGAAGTGAGTCTTCAAAGATCAAATCTAGAAAATATTGAAAACTGAGGACGCTCTCTCTTTAAGTATGATCTCCCATGTTACATGGTCCCCTGAACTTCAAGCTGGCCCTTGGTCTTCTTAACAATGAGAAATGCCATCAAAGTAACTCAAAGAGATGCTAAGAGTTTAAAGGAACCTAAAATAGTTGAAAGCTATTTCCTCATTATTTAATAAGCCTCTGATCTTGGGTGAATCATATCTTTATCATTTTTAATACCAAAATGAAGCTGGACATTGGTTTTTAAGCATATACACACCATGAAACATAGATGTAATGCCATGAAGGCAAACCACATGCTCTGGATATTTATCAGATAATCTCAGGTAAATGAGCCAGTCAGCTAAGTTCAGACAGGACAGAGTGGTGTAGAAAACTGTAATGTTGGAGGCCAATGATGACCAATGTTTTAATCAGGATTTTGATGAAGACACTGAATGTTTATTAAATCTTAAATTACAATGGTAGTTTGCAAGTACTAGTGATGATTGACTCCCAGCTCCACAGGTTCTTGGGAATTTATTTCAACCTTATAGAGGGGGTTGCCATTACCTCTACTTAGTTAGAGCTATTTACTATTTACTCAATTTATCTATTGAGTCAATAAACATCCTGAATACCTTCTGTTTGCTTATGTATGAATACACCAAAGGAAAATAGCAGAGGAACTTCTGATTCCTCAAACATTATTGATTGATCTGATATGTCATTCATTTTCCTATGTGCAAGATGTACCTCATAGTTTAGAGCATATGATGGATGTTCAAAGAACTGAATTTGTATCCCTTAAATAGAGGTATAAGATTAATTTGTTAAGATAATCTAATTACTTGGAAGTTATATTTATAACAACTAATAAATTCCTGAATATAACAGTTTTTGAGATATAGTCTTTTATAGCCTAGCTGACCTGGGGTCCACTGCAGAGACCATAATGGCCACAAACTCACAGAAATCTGTCTTCTTCTGCCTCCTCAGAACTAGAACGAGTGTACTGCAATGCCTGGCTGAAAATAATGTTTATTAAACACATATTGGTTTTGGAAGAACAAGTGTTATCAGAGAGAACATGATTCTCAATTCTTAAGTGCCACATTTTAATAGTGTCACTGACAAACACTCCCATAAAACTGAGAAATATCTACAAGTCAGACCATAAAAGAAACAGTGGCCAAGACTCTGGAAGACACTCCTGACAAGTGCATTCAAGTGTGAAAGGTACTGGCCATGGGATCATGTAGGTGCTGCAGAAAGGCAGCCCAGGTAGCCAACAGAGGGAAGGTGAGCAAGAGAGATTTCGGCCTAGAGTTAGTAGTAGCCGTGTGATAGGTGGGACTGCTCAGATGTTGGCTATGAGACAGACTACTTAGTGAGATGTACACTCCTTCACTCATTCAACTGTCAGTCCAGGAAGCATATGCTGGCATCTCCTGAGCAACACATATAAAAACCACGTGGTCTAGAAAGGGGTCAATACCCTCAGCTGGATCCACCAGACAACAAATGTAGTAACCAAATAGCACCTGCAAAAACCCATGCTTCAGGGGACCAGAGAAGAAAAGACTGATGACACTGATTGAAGAATAAGCCCCTCAGTACAGTATCTCTGAACAAAGAGAAGGAAAACCAACTAAGAGTCAATGCCAAGTATTTTTGTCCAAATGACATGATCAGCTGCTAGAGGCTTCTTGAACACCTGCTTTCCACGGGGTAAATTCTCTTTGTGATCACAGACATCTTGTAAAACAGCCCGTCACTTTAATTTCTCTCTGAGGTGACTTCAAGTCATTTGCACACTGCTTGTCAGGATTCCACCAGGAATCAAGGCTTTGTTTGCAATGTGTAAACCTACATTGCCTCCTTAGCTAGTTACTCAGATCTTACCTGTTTCCTTGGAATTGGAAGCTTCCCAAATTTGGAATACTTTTAGTAGGAGCAAAGTCATCAAAGTAGTGTTCAAATTCTGGGAAATACATACATGCATGCATACATACATACATACATGCACACATACATACATGCACAAATAAATCTCTATAGAAAAAATCTTTAGCCCTTTTCAAATTTATCATTAAAATATTAAAATGAAAAATGCCTAATTTGAGATAATATGTTTCCCTAGTTTATTATACTATAAGTCCTAGCTATATCAAACTCTTGTGCAGAGCTCTTTGTGTGACCTCCAGAGTCCTAAAGAGGGAATTTAAATCTGAACGTTTTCATCATTGATTATAACCAGTAGGTAAAAACGGTAACAATACTTTAGTAGAGACAATCCTAAACACAGCCAGGTATTACCTCTACAGCAGTGGTTCACATTTGTCAGGGATCTCTTTGAAGAGTGATTTGGAGGTGACATGTGGAGCAAGGTGATTCTGGGTCATGACTCATTGACCAGTAAGAATGGATGTGACTGGGGAAGCTATCCAACCCTTCTCTATAAATATCAATGACAATAAAACCTGGCTTCCAGAGTTGTACTCTACTGAAGACTATCCATTCAGCTACTGGAGCACAGGAAGTAGCTTAGTATAATCTTTGGTGCATAGCAAAAGTGAGCCAGAGCCACACTGGAGCTGGGATTGCCTGGGCTAGAGATTTCACAGTATGAATATCCAGGTTCCTCTTGGAGGCTCTGACTGCATGGTTCTGAGATAACTCAGATCACTATATTTGGCTCTTTGTCTCCAGGAAATGCTGATGTGCCTCAGAGTTCAAAAATCATGTATTTTGGTGATTTTGAGTCTGTTCACCCTCACCTGCCCACTTCCGGCAAACTTACTTGGCCAGCTTAAGGTGGAAAAAAAAATGTTTTCTGTGTCGTGGTGCTGATTCCATGGCTCCATTTTAGCTGCCTATTTCCCATCTAAATCCTGTGATTCTTTTAGATGAAATCTTTATACTGTCAACACCCACTGGATATCCAAAGCAACTCCACCACAGGACTAGATCATGCTGAAGGAGCAAAGCCCATACCAGGTCGCTCAGTGTCATGAAAATACAACATGAGTTTCAAAAACTAAAGAAATATCACAAAATTTCGAGTCATTTTGTCCCTGCTACCATGATTTTCATATTAAAAGGGTTCTGTTAAGTAAGGGCACTTAGGAAATAAACATACGGCTTGTGAAATACTATAGTCTAGTTATACATTGACCTTGTTTCATTTTAAAAAAGAGTTGTTAAAGCTCCAATGCAGGATGGTGTTTCAAATAAATATTCCTGAATTTTTTGTACCTTCTTCTGATCTTGCAGGAATGCAGTGTGCACATCCCCGCTTTTTCAATCAATCAGTGCATAGCAATGTAGGGTTTCTCAAATAAAATTCACTTTTAGTTTTTGGATTTTTTTTTGGATCACTACTCTGTTAGTGATTTGTTGACATGAGTCAGAATTCTACTCCAGTCTGAGCCCAAACAGCCGTTTTTCCTAACTCAGAAAAAAAAAGAATAGGGCCTATAAAACCATTTGAGTACATGATGTATATGGCTTTTTTTAATTATTATTACCATGACCTTGTATCAGTCTGAGCACTGGTGACCACTATCTACGTTAGGCTCTGGATGACCTCAGGGAAAGCAGTGTCTCTTTCAATGGACAACTCCTCCATATGAAAGCTTCAGAGAAGCTGGACTGTTAACCAATGTACAACTTTAAATTTAGTTTATTTTCTGTTACTGATGTCAACTAAACATCTGAGCATTATCTTCTTGGATAATGTGTGTAGGAGGAGATATAAATAAATAAATGAGCCTGTAATGAAAACATGAAGCAGCTTCAGGGGAATATAAGACATTTAAGGGGGGGCTCCAAACTCCAAATCTTACAATGTGACCTGACTCCCCAGCCCCTGCCTCAGATGCTATCTCAGTATTGAGTGATTTGTAAACACAGAATGGACAAGCAGGTATTTTGCATGTCGGCTGTGTTAGGGCCCTGCATATAGAGCAAAACGCCCATCTGCAAAAGAGCTCAGGGAAGATGTGAGAAGATGCAGGGGTGGTAGGAAGTACATAAAAATACTGTCAGACAGATTTCTGCAGGGAGGGTCAATGCAGACCTACCATATCACCGTGGGAACTTGGTAGTTTTCTTCTTTCTTCTGAAGCATCATGTAGCTAGCTACTCAATAGAAAGGTAGCATTCTCTGCTCATACACCCCAGCCCAGAGCCACAGAAACAGGAACTCTGGAGGTGGAATTGGATGTCTGATCTGTCTCTTACCTCCAGGTGATCCTGGAAGTTTGCTTTTGAAATGACTCCTAGTGTATGAAGGATCTTTAGCCTCTTCCACTCCTCTAGAAAGAGAACTCATTAAACAGGAATTTCAGCCCACTCCCAAAGACTTTGCATTAACATAAGGGGGCTCTTCGAAGTCCTGGGTGAAAATACTGAGAATTCCAAGGTGACATCACTGGCAGGGAGCCTGAGAATGACCCTTTTGTGTCCCCCACCACACAGAGTAACAGCGTCTACTCTCAGAATGTTCATAAAATACCATCTCTCAGGTAGTAGTAGGATGATGATTTTTACTCTTTTGCTCTTTTGAGGGGCCCGCCACCCAACTCCCAAATAAATCATATGGAGGCTTATTCTTAGTTATAAATGCTTGACCTTAGCTTGACTTTTGCTTACCAGGTTTTACTTAAAAGTTAGACCGCCTACCTTTTGCTCTGGGCTTTTCCCATTCTCTTACTTCTGTGAATCTTATCCTTACTCCATAGATGGCTGGGTAGCTGGATGGCTAGACCCTGATGTCCTCCTCCTTTTCTGTCTTCTTCTCCCAGAACCTCTCATCCTCAAGATTTCTCCTTCTATATATTCTCTCAGCCTGCCAGCCCTGCCCTAGTTTTTCTCCTGTCTTGCTATTGGCTGTTCAGCTCTTTATTAGACCATCAGGTGTTCTAGACAGGCAAGGTGTCACAACTTCACAGAGTTAAACAAATGCAACATAAACAAAAGTAGCACACCTTAAAAAAACGTTCCCTGACACACTAGAGGGAGAACTGAGACTTTAAAAATATCAATAATTTAATAAATGTTTAGCCATCACAGAAGGTAATATAAAAGCCCCTGTGAAAACAAAGCCAGGTTCAAGACTGCAGGAGTTGTCAGTGCTCATACAGATCACATCAGTGTAGACACAAAGATCCTGGCTTTCATACTGTTGACTAAATTAGTAATGAGCCAGGAGACACTCTTCTGGGTGTGTCTGTAAGAATATTTTCAGAGAGCCTTAATGGAGCTGGAAAGACCTGCTCTAAACATAGATGGCAATATCCCAAAAGCAAGTAGAAGAGTGAAAATCAGACACCGTGATGAGCACCGGCACCCGTCTCTGTAGATCCTGCCTGGGGGTGCAGTGTGAGCATCAACCTCAGTGTGCTTTCTGTGCCGGGGTGGAGCACATGCCTTCCACTGTGAGCAGATGAGCCCCTCCTTCCCTAGGAGGCTCCTTGTTGGATATTTGCTCCCAGCTCCCAGAAGAGTAACTAACACACAGCCAGATGTGTTCAAAAGCTGCCTGAACAGGCAGTTGTTCCTCCCAAAGGCTCCAGTCTCAAGTCATCTAAATTCAAATTCATATTCCACAGCAGCACTTAGAACTTACACTTTTATCAACTGTATTTTATGGATTAGTAAACTGGCCTTTATTATTGTTAACATAGTGATAGTGTCCACAATGACAATAAGAGTAGCATTTGTGAAGTGTTTGCTCTATAAGAGGCACTGAGTTAAGTATACTTTAAGAATATAAGCTAAGGTCACTCTGAATTAGGCAGTGTTGTTAGCCCTTGTATGTCAATGAAGAAAGGAAGGCCCAGGACATTTAAATTTTTTACCCCAACCAGACTACTAGTTTATTGGAAGAATAGACATATAGACTCAAGCATTCTAGCTGAACTACTACTGCATATAAATGCATCTTACTCAAACCCCAATATTTAGATACAATATTATTCTAAGCTAGAACAAGGAGACAAACTTCTGAAAGTGTGAAAGCAACGGCTTCCAGATGTGTTTTCATTTTTCTGGTGTTTCATCATCCTTGATTGATCATTTGTCCATCCACGGCCAGTAAAACCAATGAGTGATTTACTGACACCTATTTCCACCTCTAAGCAGGGTACTTGGCGTCTTGCTTTCTTTAGGAGTGTCACATATTTGTGGATTTGTTTGGAGCACAGCATTTGACTGTTTAAGCTGTGTATTTTAATGAAAAATAACACCCAGGTCTCATGTGTGCAACAGATGGGACCATTTACTTGAAGACCACACTGACACTTTGGGAGAGGTTTTCCAGAATGTGGACAAATGTTCGTCCCTGAGTCTTCTCTCGCTGGGCTTGAAGCAGTACATGTCACACTTGAATTATTTTATCTTTCTTCACACACACGAATGATCTCTATGTTTAGTCTTTCCATGAATCATATTGGGTGGAAAATTCTAGTATTTTTCCCATTGAGTTAAATTGTGAAAACCTGGGAAAAAATGAAGCCGTGTTATTATTTTAGCATTTCCCTGAAACTGTATTCATGCAGATATTCACACAGATACTAGAGAAGGATCAGGGAGGAATCAGAAGTCAATGGCCTGTGAGTTGATGACTTTTGTTAGCCTTCTCTGTTCAGTAGGAAGTTGCAAGACTCTCAGGAGCAACTAGCAATGAGACTATAAGTCAACTCCAGGGACTGCTCCATTCAATATGTTTTCTAAATGTATTTGGAAAGTGTATGGGGGCAGGCTATTAGGTGAAAATTCCCTGCAGATTTAGGGGGAAAAAATCAATTTATGTTCTAGAAGAAATGGTGACCCAATCAACAAGGCTTATTCTATCTGTCTGTCTTTCTGTCTGTCCATCAGTCCATCTGTCTGTCTATCTGTCTATCTATCTATCTATCTATCTATCT
>LOJH01023101.1:20541-36770 GCA_001685095.1 Ellobius talpinus | reverse complement strand
CTGTGACGATAGTGATGATGATGGACAGCAGTGATGACAATGACTGTGACGATAGTGATGATGATGGTAACAATGATGGTGATGACAGTGATAGTAATGGTTATCATGGGAAACTGGAAAAGAGTAAGGACAGAAGCAGAGCTGGAAGGGGAGATGGCTAGAGGAGTGAGAAGGAAGAACTTATGAACTGGAAATACAATGTCACATAGTAGCATTACAAAGCTGCTCAGGTTCACACGGGAGGGCTAAGTCATTGAAACCATCCAGATAACTGAAGTGACTATTAAAGATACCTTAAAATTAATATTTTATTAAGTATATTTATTAAAAAGTGTTCACACATCTCTGCCCTCTTAATATGTTCAAAGAATAATTTATAAATTTCCAAAAAACGGCTCAGTTGCCATTATGAAGGACTATTAACCCTGTGGTAGTCATAAGCGAGCTCTGTCATTAGGCTGTATCTCTGCATTTCATAGTTGTGAGATTTTTATGACAAGCTACTTACTGTCTCATTACTGTGGTGTGCTAATTAGTAGTAATAGTTTTGTCTCATAAACTTTGAGCTCAGTGACTGGATTGTGCATTGCATGTGTAATAGTCTTTGCAGTATGATAGGGTCTGAAAAACTTGTTATTGAACAGGTTGGAATTCTTCAACTATCCATCATTTTAATATTTATTGAGTAGCCGCTGTGTTCCTGGTCTTATTTAAAACACCTGACAATAAACTAAAGATGAGTTTTGAATTTGAATAGAGGTGATGGGGAAAGCATGAATATAAGTGAATTGGATAAAGTATAAAGTAGAAATAAGAACTATGTAAATAGACAAGGTATAACAATGTAACTCTAGGGGCTAATAATACACAGGCCACAGTACAGCATAGGTGGCAACAGTTATATAAGCCTGATTGAAAATCAGGGCGGGGACCTCATGCATCATACAAAATAAACATTCCTCAACCATAATACTTTGCTTTTTGTATCTTTTCTTGCAGAACAAAATTGCTTTTGTTTATCTTATTTATGGGTCATTTTGAATCAAATTTATGGGCATTTATCAGTTGATCTACACAGGCAGGCCAGAATGAAGCAAGGATCACTTGCACTGTGTGACTGATAATTTCAAAAGAAAAAAAATACTTACATGCAAAGTTTGGTTTACAAGGCCCTCAGTCTGCAATCACATTTCTCTACCTTCTCCTGGCTCAGGAATTCTGAGTGGTCCCTCGTTGGAGTGCTGCTGTGCATTGCTCTGCAGCCCCATCTGCCTCTCATCCCATTCCACTCTCTCTGCTCAGATGGATGAAAAGTAGGTGTGAAGGAAGGCAGTATAAGTCAGGATGGAATAAACCTAGAAGCCGGAAGGAGACAAAAGACCCTTCTGTCTCCTTTACTGTTTATGTTCAGTTCTTTGGAAAGAGACAGACATACTGAAAACATGGTTCTCTAACCCTGTGATAAGCTCTCCAGAATGGCTCAGCAGTACAGGCAGATGCTTCCTCCACTGACACTTGGATTTAAGTAGATATTTGTGCACAGGCATCTAAGAGGCCCAAGGAGCAGCCATCACTGAGTGAACAGACCCCAGACATTTGTCATTTGATCAGAAAAATGAGTGAAAGTCGTTAGAACTGAGATAGACAATGAATATATGAACTTAAGTTTTGAATATATGAACTTAAATTAAGTTATGTAAAAGGAAATGGTACACAAAAAATTGCTTGGAAGATATTATTCAAAATGTGTTTATTTGATTTAAAGTGTGTCCTGGACACTGTTCAACTACTTGATTAATTATTAGAATTAATTTTCTGCAATAATAACTTTATAAACACTTAAAATTTAAGAAATTGATCAATTCTTTTCCAAACCACAATTTTTTTCTTTAATTTAGAAATGAGGGGGATGAAGAGATGGCTCATAGTTAAGAGCACTCACTCTCTTACCGAGGATCCAAGTATGGTTCCCAGCACCCACACCAGGCAGTTCCTATCTGCTGTTACTCTAGCTCCAGGGGATCTAACACCCTCTTCTGACCTGTAGAGGCACCCACATGCACACACACACAAACAATCACATATACTGCACATATATACATAAATAAAAATAAATCTTTCAGAGAAGTAATATTTTCTGCTTGAAAAGTTTTTATAAATGTTGCAATGAGTAGTTATGAATAACTTGTAATATCTGTCATAGCTGATATTCCAATGGAAGAAATATTTATTTCTATTTAATACATTTGGCAAGAAAATCTACTAAATTATATATATTTTTGTCTTAGAAAACAGGTGTTATTTTTTCTTATTAGTGATTATGTTTGCAAGTTATTTACAGTTGATAATTGCTTGATTCATAATCAGATGACTAACATTTCAGTCTAGAAAGCATGACTGTGAATTAGGATGATAAGACAAAAATACTAGCTTTATGTCGAAGCATGTAAGCAGGCTTCCTTTTGGGCCACCAACCAGTTCCCAAATGAAGACATGGAGACTTAATAACAGTTATGAGTGCTCAGCCTTAGCTTATGTTTGTCCCACTAAGTCTTATCACTTTTTTAACCTGTTTCTCTTCATCAAGGTTTTGCCTCAGAACTTTTTACCTTTCTTTCTGTATGTCCTACTCCATGTCTGTCTGGCTGTTGTCTCCCTCATTCTCCCTCATTCTCTTCTCTCTTCTCTTCCCTGAGCCTAGAGTCTGCCTCCTATTTATTCTTTCTGCCCACCAGCCCTGCCCTATTCCTCTAATACCTAGCTATTGACTGTTCAGATTTTTATTAAACCAATCAGGTGCCATAGGCATGCAAGGTGAAACAGCAACGTATCTTTACATAAGTAAACAAATTCAGTGTAAACAAATGTAACACATCTTTAAATATTAAAGTAATACTCTACAATAGAGGCACAATAGTATATTATAAATTACTTCATTAAGAAAGATAAATCCCTTATGACACAAATCTCCCCCTTTCATGCTATCTGACATAGCTTTAAATGTTTCATTATTACATAATACCTTGATTTATCCCCACCAATCTACCTAACAAGTTCATATGTTCCTTTAATGGCAAGAGATTATTTACTTATTTATTCTCTGCATTTCAAGAACTGGGAAGAGTCTGATATGATACTCCCAGAAATTAAAAGACAGGCTATATAGTTGTATAGATGCTAGAAGAAGACACCAGACACCTTGGTCAGAGATGAAGTAATATATTGTTCATGACTGAAGAGACAGCAAGAGGTTCATGCTGTCACCCATTTTGCTTCTCCTTTCAGTGTCTCAGGGTGATAGAGAGGTGAACCTAGGTACAGAACACACGGTGAATTATCCATCTCCATGCTTAGGAAAACAGTCTGTCAAAATGGCAAAGTCTTGGGCTGGGGATGCAATTCAGTTTTTCCAGTACTTTCCAGCTTGCACAAAACTGTGGTCTCCATCCTGAGTACTCTATAAACCAGGGGTGGTGTACACACCTGTAATCTCGGCGTTTTGGAATCAGTAGGAGGAGGGCTGGGCATTCAAGGTCATCAGTAGCTACATAGAGAGTTTGAATCTAGCCTTGAGACCCTGTCTTAAGAAGTAAAACAAAATAAAACCAAAACGACTGCCTTAGTTATTCTTCTACTGCTGTGAAGAGACACAATGACAAAGGCAACTTACAAAAGAAAGCATATAATTGGGGCTTGATTAAAGTTTTAGAGACTTTGTCCATTATTATCATGCTAGAGAGCATGACAGAAAGCATGACATTGGAACAATAGTTGAGATTTTGCATCTGATCCACCAGCCCAAAGCAGAGTTGGGGGAGCTGTCTAGAAAGGGTGTGGGCTTTTTAAACCTCAAAACCCACCCTGAGTGATACATCTCCTCTAACCAGGCCACATCTCCTAAGTCTTCCCTAACAATTTCACCAACTGCAGAATTAACATTCAAATACTTGAGCCTATTGGGGCCAATCTCATTCAAACCTCCACAGTAACAAAAGAAAACTTCATCTCACAGAGACATACCATTTATTATATTGATAAGCAGATAAATATGTCCTCTACTCTAGAGAAGCAAGCACCACAGAAATCACTCAGTGGCGCCACAAGCAGGATACCCAGAAACACAAGAGACCTAAGAACAATTGCCTTTCAAAATTTACACTTCGGGAACCTGGGCATAATGTAGGAACATACTCAGTGCTGCAGTGACTTCAATCCGGAAATCGTCTTCAAAGAGCACTGCACTAAAGTCATTATCAAATCACGTGACAAGACTGTTTCACTGGAGCTTCTCAGATGCATTTATCATATTTATTTATTTTAGTGTGTGTGTGTGTATGCATATGTACCATATTGCATGTATGAAGTTCAAAGATAATTTATATGGTGTGGTTCTCTCTATAAAGTAGGTCCTGTTGATCAAACTCAAGTCATCAAGCTTTCTGTCACTATCCTTTACCCTTTAAGCCATCTTGCTGACCTCAAGTTACTTAATTTTAAGAACTTGGAGTATTTGTATGAACAAGACGTAGAAAGGCTTTCAGAGCCTGTGTCAATCAACAATAGTCTGAAGAGGACAAAGGAAGTAGGTGTTCGTGGCATAACAAGCTACAGCAACACCTGAGTGGCTTTAGCCAGAGATGTGGTCACAGGTATGCTGGAAGATAGCTTACAACCTGCTCTCCATGGAAAGACCCTCATCTGTAGCATTTAACTGTTTTCCTAGTGTGTCTTATCTGATTGTGTTAAATTGCAAGCTACGCCTACGGCAGGTCTGAGCTGGAAGTGAGGAAACATGTGTTTGGTCTGCAGTCCAGGGCTACAGGGCCGCCACCAATACACTGCTGGTTGAGCTATGCAACATGGAACCACCTCCCCCAGGATCATGCTTTGTCCCATTGCTGTGCCTCAATGTGAACAGAACTGATGCAAAGATAGTTGGGTTCTTAGAATAGTCCACATTTGGAAAATCAAAGCTTCATTGTTTTTTCTTTAAGAAAATGAGGGGATTAGACTGAGTCTGCATCATTGCTGTCTACCCTGTGACCAGAACTCCAGGTCCAAGGGCATCTTGGTTTTCACGATCTGCAACAGCACTGGAACAGCAGCCAAAAGTCAGCTGTCTCCGACACATTGTCCACAAGTTGTAAGGAAGGGAAGCGCTGGCATCGCATCTTGTTGTTTTATTCACACCCAGCACCCCGCTAGTTAATATAAGTTCCCAATCAGCACTGTTTCAAATGCTTTACTTTCCCCTGAGGGCCATGTTACTAAGCCATGACACCAGGGACTTGCTGCTGGTGGAAGGTGACCATACCTGCTCCCTTACTAAAATGTTTACAGTTAGCAAATCAGGCTGCCCTGTGTCTTCCTTACATCATTTCCCAAGGGAGGGTAATCAAGTGATGAAACCTTCAACATACCCAAACTGCTGAGGAGGGATACGCATCCTAGGTGGTCTGGGCAAACAGCAGGCAGGTTGCTGAAGGGGCACCTGTGTAATCGGTCGATTGGATTGCAGGCAGGCACACATGCAAAGGAAAGCCTCAGGTTAATTTTTGTTGTGTGGCCATATCCGGGAAGTCTGTTTCCTAGAAACCACCTATACCACTGGCAGGTGTTTCCTCTCTAAAATCAGGGAATCCTATAGTATCACTGAAAGTCACTCTTGCATCTAGACACATGGAAAAGGAACTGTAAACTGAGGTATGTGGCAGGTGTCTCCTTGGCAACTGCCTAAAGCAAAGGCTTCCCCACTATGTGTCTTCTTGTGTCCTTTCCCCATTCATTCTGGTTATGCCTATGTTTGTATTGTTAAAGGCTGGTTTTGAATAAAAATTCTAGGATACTAGTTGGCAGCTCGCTAGCAGAGTGATTCCTCTCCTTAATCTCAACATAGATGGGTTTGTCATTGTTTAAATAGCTGTCCTCCCTCCATGGGGTGGGTGTGAGCTCCTAGCCGCTCTACCTGAAGTGTCAGGTGCCTCTCTAAGGAACACTTCACTTTTGCCTCTGATTGTCAAGAGGACAGAAAACACCCCAGTGGTAACACCAGCAAGAACATTTGGCCTAAAGAAACAACGAATTGACTTCTCCATTGACCACACAAGCATACCTGTCAAAAACAATCATCTGAACACTGAGAAGGAAAAGAAATCTGAGGCAATCTTTAACTTTAGAAATACCCAACCTCCAGGTGGATGTGCATTCATACCTGGACATGTTTGCTTCAATATATAAAGAGTAGTTTAGAAAATAATTCTTCCATTCATTAATTTTCTTATTTATTAAGAAATATATGTAAAGCCCTATTCTAAATACTAGAGATGAAAGTAAATTCATATAGCTTCTGGTTTTGATGAGTCTCTCATCTGAGCAGTCATATCCAAAGATGTATAGTTAGATTATCATTTAATGGGTATCTTAAGAGGAACGAACTGGGCACAATGGTAGCATGATTGGTTGGTCTTTGCCTCTTCAATCCAGGTATTTAAGAGCCTGCAGTGGGAGCCTGTGGACTAAGCTTCTTGTCATTTACACAGCCCTGGGTAATCTCTTTCTGGAGCACAGAAATGGTTTTCAGATGAATTATTTTGTAACACATAATTATTTTTGTAGCTTGCCAAACAGACAAGGTAGTCAACTCCAAACCTTCAGGGAGGAGAGATAATTCTATGTTGCACAGATGCCAGCGCTCTGTCAATCACAGGAGTGTCAATCACTTACCCAGGAAGGTGAAGGGAAAGCCTGAATGGCCAAGGTGAAACATAAGGGCGGAGGGGTTCCTGCTCATAGGAATGTTTAAAAACTATACTGCCGTGATATATTATGGCAAACTACAGTATAGTCTATCTTAACACGTTGTATTTATTGGAATCCCCATAGCACCCACCCCTGGTCAACAGTGGATTAAAACCACAACAGGGCATATGTGATCCTAACTGTACCCTAAGAATCCTATAGTCTCCTTGCAGCTCCGCCATAACCAGCATGCCATGCAAAACCAGGACTTGACCCTGTGGTCTTATCTGGGGACACGGGGATCCCTAAGATGAGTTTCTGTTTTTCTCACTCATCTTCGGTCTGTCCTTGAGGTGAGCAAGCCAGAAAGGCCTTGCCCTGGGGCTACTCAGAAAATATGAGTGTGTCTTCTGTTGGTGGTGGGGTGCCTCACCAGCAGGAAAACAGGAGCTCCGAGAGAAAGGTTGCTAGACACATGGTCTACAAAGCGGAGGGAGTTGGGCTGAAAAGGCCAGAAACCACCTAATAGCTTTCACCCTTGCCTTTGGGCTCGGCTGGTTCTCAGCACTAATGGGAGAGGCTTTGATTGTTAAAATTTTCAGGGATAAAAATATGCAGCAGACATCTACCAAACTATTATTAAAAGGAATCTACGATTTCAGGTTTTAAGAAATACAGTTTCTTTGCTATTGGATATTTGATTCCACTTAATGACATTTGGGTCTAGCCTATTAAGCAGCTGGCCTTTCATTAATTACAAATGATTGTATTTTGCAAATTGTGTGTAAATGGAGCCAGAGATTTCCCAGACAAGATTACTAAGGAAATTAGCTCCAAGCCAAGGTACAAAAGCACACACAATTTCACAGTTACTATGGAAGCTTGAACATTAACTCTCTAAGGGGAGACCCTATTCAGCATGAGTTTTAATTTAGGGGAAATTGTTTCCAAATAGTAATTGATGCTTAATTATGATATAGTGTGTGGGTTGCATATTTTCTGCTCAGCAGCATATAGTAGTGTATGAGGGTTATTTGCATACATATAAACCACAGGATAGGTAAAAGGGGGGGTGATATGGGGAACTGAAAGTTCTGGAAAAGGCTACATTGTCTACTTAACAATTTGTTAGATAATGAGGCTTGAGGATCTATGGATATAGCGATTGAGTGGTTAGAAGTTAATCTCTGACAGCTGACATTGTCCTCAATTGGCCCTACCTACAAAAACCACCAAAAGCCGTGTTTAGGCTTTATCTCATAAAAATACAGAGGACCATTAGATTATTTTCTTTTCCTATGTCAGTATGATGATTTTGGGGGATTTATTATTTCACATGCTTGTATAAGAGTGTGTGCCTGAGTGTATGTATGAGCGTATTTTGCATACGGGTGCTAACAGAGGCCAGAGAGGGTTCCAGATTCCCTGCATCTGAAGTTACAGGTGGCTGTTAGGAACTGAACAGAGGTCATCAAGAAGAGCAGCAAGTGTTCTAAAACCACTGAGCCATCTCTCCAGCCCAGCTTTTGTCACTGGAAGTATGACGCACAGTCCCCTTTCCCATCAGAATCATAATCTTTCATAGCCTGAGTATCTCTTTCAAAAACCTTAAATGCCATTAGCTTTTCAAAATGATGTAAAGATAAATAAGAAGGAAGTCAATGCTTCTGAAAATGTGCTTCAAAGGAATATGGATTTGACAGAGAGAGAGAGGAGAGAGAGAGAGAACTAGATCCAGAGGGCCCTGCCTAAATTGTTAATTTAGCATTACGGAGCTTTATGAGGTCAAAAGACCAAGAAAGAAGAAAAAGGAGAAAGTAATTTAGTAGAATACAAAGTGTCTGTGACATAGAGGCCATTTGTTCTTTAAAGTTTTATAGTGGTTCAAATTTTTTTTTTTTACCAAAGTTCATAAAGTGGAATGGAGAGTTGGAAAAGACAATGGAGCAACCACCTCCGTCGTGACCCTCATTAAAGAATCCATCAAGAAATATGGCATTACCTCAACCATCCATAGGCCATCTCTGTGTCCTTGATTTGTCCTCCTGCGTGTTACAAACAATACTGCTGGGCTGGTCTTAAAACACACACCCTATCACATTGGTGTCATGGCTGAATGCTTTCAGAAGGGTAGACACAGCTACTTTGTTCAGGGTAAAATGAATCAAGGAGCCAAATAGAGAAGCTGGGTAGTAAAAACATCAATGGAAAGATTACAGGAACAATATTAGAATAATAAAAGATGTGGGGAGAGGCAGATGAGAGAAATAGCCAGCACTAGACTCTCTCCTTCTACCTTGTGGGACCCTGGCATTGAACTCAGATTCTCCGGCTTGGAGGCAGGGTCTTTGCCTCTGTGTCAATTCATTGCCCTCCTGTTAGACTGTAGGAAAAGACAGACTGCCATATTGTCTGAAGCCCTGAGCGTCTCTAGTTTATGAACAATAATCTGATATCTTAGGTATGATTAAATGTGACCTCAAAATGCATTTAGGAACTAGTGTTTAATCCTGTATCAAAAGTGGGTCTTCAACTACATCGGCAAAGACCCTTTTAAAAATTTTGTTTATTTGTTTCTATGTGTATTTATTTATATTTACATACCAACCACAGTTTCCCCTCCCTCCTCTCCTCCTGTTCCCTTCTTCCACCTCCCTTCTACCCCTCCCCATCCATTCCTCCTCCATCTTCATTTAGATGGGGTAAGGCCTCCCATGGAAGTCAACAAAGCATGGTATATCAAGTTGAGGCAGGACCAAGCTCCTCCTCCTTGCATCAAGACTAGGCAAGGTATCCCACAATAGGGAATAGGTTCCAAAGAGCCTATCAGGGACAGGTCCTGGTCCCACTGTTAGGGATCCTACAAAAGACCAAGCTATACAAGTCATCCAGATGCAGAGGTCCTAGCTCAGTCCCACGATGGCTCCCTAACTGTCTGTCCAGAGACAAGAGTCCATGAGCTCCCTCAAGCTCAAGTCAGCTTCTCTATGAATTTCCTGTCATGATTTTGAACCCCTTGCTCATATAATCCCTCCTCCCTCTCTTCAACTGAACTCCCGGAGTTCAGCCCAGTGCTTGGCTATGGATCTCTGCATCTGCTTCCATCAGTTACTAGATGAAGGCTCTGTGATGACAATGAGGGTAGTCACCAATCTGATTACAGGGGAGGCCAGTTCAGGTACTCTCTCCACTATTGCTAGGAGTCTCGGCTGGTGTCATCCTTGTGGGTTCCAGGGAGTTTCCCTGGTACCAGGTTTCTTTCTAACCCCATAATGTCTGCCTCTGCTAAGTTATCTCTCTCATTACTCTCCCCTCCATATCTCTCCAGCTTGGCTATCCTGATCCCTCATCTTTCCTTCCCCCATCCCCTTCCTCTACTCCCAGTTTACCCAAGAAATCTCATCTATTTCCTCTTCCCAGGGAGATTCATGCATCTTTCTTAGGGTCCTCCTTGTTACCCATCTTCTCTGGGGCTGAGTATTGTAGTCTGGTTGTTCTTTGCTTTCTGTCTAATATCCACTTATAAGTGAATACATACTCTAACAGCTATTCACTCTTAACAGTAATATAAAACATTGGTAGCGTGGGACAGGAACATGTTGGCTAGTTTACATTCAGAGAGTAAGGACATGCATGATTATTGTCAGAGCAGCTGTGTTAAATGGGTGTGAAAATTAATACTAAGTGAAGAAGTGAAGCATTATTATGCATTAACCAATAAAGGATTAAACTAAAGGGATTTAGAATGACTCATTATTAATCTCTCACAATCTTAAATGTCCCTTGACTCTAAGAAAATGAATCATACAGCTATCCCAACAACTGTCTTGGGGAATTAATCAGAAGTGATAGGCATTGTTTTTTCTTTTTAGGAATTCATTAATTTAACATCTCTTTTGTATAGAGTCAATCTGTTTTCTGTTATCTGAAAGAAATCAGCTATTTAATGGACATTAGTCATTAGCCATCCTCATATGGAAATCAAACCACTTTGTTTTGTATTCAAAAAGATCAACCTTTGGGAAAAATGCTTGCTGTTTTTCTCTTTGTAGATAATCTTATCTCCGATTATTATTTTTTAACCAACAGAGCAAACTATTTGTACTTTCATTATATATAGTGACTTAAAGTATATATACTAAAAAATGATAGCTATACCTAAGTAATATATTATATAACATACTTAACACTTTTGAATAAAAATACTTAATGTCCACCCAGCAATTTGTGGAAAAAAACACGATATATTAATTATATTCATCATGGTGTCTGTATCTCACTTAGACTTCATATCCTCTAATCAGTATTTCTCTGGTCCCACTTGTGTGCAGCTCAACCCAAATCCAGATAACTGTCATTTCACAGAGTCAATGTTTTTAAATTTCTCCTCTAGAGAAACCTGGTATCCTTCACAGTCATCCTCATTGTCACAAACACTGGGATTTCCTCTTCTAAATAGGCAGATAGCATCCCGTGACACACCACATTTCCTTTGTCATTCATCTGCATGTGGAATCTACATTCATTTCATCATTTCTGCTCTTATGTGTAACGTGGCAATAAACAAAGGGGTACAGATATCTCTTGGCGTGTTTATGCCACTTCCTATGGGTAGATGGCAGAAATCAAGTTTTCATTCATTTACTATCACTGTGCTTGTTTACTTTCTGAGGACTCCTCGTACTATTGCGCATGATGACTATTCTATCTTATAAGCCACAAAAACATGCAAGTTCCTCTTCTTCAATGTTCCTCACAACACCACTCTTTTGTCTTATTGATAATATCCATTTGAGCAGGTGTAATGGACTCCCCTGAGGATACTGCACGAAGTCCTGGTGATGAGGAACACTAAGCAGTTTTAATATACTGTCTGCTATTTTTCATGTTGTATTCTCCTAGTATCTTCCTGGAGTTCTTTTTCCAGTCTCCATGTGTTCAGTATGTTATTAGGTCTATTCAAGAACATTCTTAGAGCTAGAAAGATGACTCATCAGTTTAGAACACCAGCTGCCCCAGCTCTCACATGGTGACTTGCAACCAACTGTAATTCTCCCCAGGGATCTTATTCTCTCTTCTCTCCTCCATAGGCACTGCATGCCCATGGAGCACATGCACAAATGCAGACAAAACATCCATACATTTAAAATAAATTATAGATTATCGTATATATTGCATACTTAATCAGAACACTTCACTGAAGGCCACAAGGTACAGTTACTGGCATTACAGTTAAAATAACATTCATTTAAGCCTTTTACAATATGCATTATAGCACATGCCTGTAATCTCATACACTTCAGAAGTGAAGATAATACATTTTAAGGCATTCAGGGGCTACACAGAAAGTTCTAGAAGACCCTAGCTTGTCACCATGGACTGTGCCCCGTCTGTACTGTCTGCAGTCTAAGCGGCTCCCATGTTTAGCTGCAATTGTTGGGTACTAGAAGGGAGCTACTGGTGGAGGACTGGGGCATTTACGCTATGGAATGTGTTTTCTAATCTGAAGATAATAGCTCTCGTGAGATATTTTGAAAACAACCCAAATATTATCCAGAACTCTGGCTCAGCCAGGCAGACTGCTCACTTCATCCTGGCCAAAGCCTACTTGCCCATAAACACATGAGGACTAAGGCAGAATGATCCTGCAGTAAAGTCAAATTCAGCCCTACCAATATCAGCTGTGTGATCTGGCCAGACAGGCTGTCTAACTTCAGTTTCATGAACTGTCGAATTGAATTTGCTGTGGCCTCCACTCATCACTGTGATTGATAATGGGATGCTCCTGTCTTATTGCCATTACAACTTGGTGTGCTTTTGGGTATGGGCTCAAATCCTACCACTGCCGTTTCTGGTAGTGCCTTCCAAATGATTCTGAAGGGTTCTAATTCTCCTGTTTCTCATTCCTAAAATGAGGGAAGTAGTTATAAGTACTACCTAGTAATCTCTTAGAAGAAAATGAAATCCACATGCTTTGGCTTATATGTAAATGTCAATTGTAATTGTATTCATTGTACCTGGCACCTGGAAACTCCTACACTAATTGTCAACTGTCTTTAGCTAGTTTGTTGGCCACAGTCAAAGTCACGGTAATCCAATCAACAACAGCTAAAGTGCTGTCATGAAAATGCATCTACCTAAAATGAGTCCTCTCCTTTGGTTACTGGTCTACCAGATGTTTCGGCATCTTCTTCCGACCCCCTCATTACAGAGTCTAGGGAGTTGCTGGATTCAAGAGTACTGCCCTTGACCTCCAATCTGAAAGGCCGGGTCTTTGCCCACTGCCATCTTCAGTCTTTCTCATTTTTAGAAGTTTAGTCTTCCCCGCCTCCTGGTGAGATTGCTTCTGCATTTTATAGACTTACAGGAGGTATCAAGTACGCTCAATGCATTGTGAAGCCAGCGAGCAGACTTTATTATTTTTCACTGCTGAGAATCTAGCCCTCATCTTCATAGGCAAGAACTCTACCATCAAGCCACACACCTAGCCTGGGGTCTAAGTTTACAGGAAATCTTTATTAATGCTAGATGGAAAAGCCCATATATATAATTTCATTTTAATATATATAACCTTTTTATAGTGATGATGAAATTGTAAAAGTAAAAAGAAATAGATACTTGATCTTAAATGAAATCACAGGGGCCTATCTGTGGGGGTTAAAAATCCATTTTGATGGTCAGGATGTAATATATGAGAGAATAAAAAATCCTCTACACACATACACACACACATAAATGAATTTATTTCGTGGGCTCAAGTAGTGGCTCAGTGGTTAAAATTGCTTACTGTTCTTACAGAGCCCCGGTGTTTGGACCCGACACTCACACTGGATGGCTTTACAACTGCAGTTTGAAGGGAACTTAGTCTGGCCTCTATGGTACCAGCAAAACACACACACACGAGAGAGAGAGAGAGACAGAGACAGAGACAGAGACAGAGACAGACACGTTCAAGGTCTTTTACCTTGCACTCACTATTCTGCAGCACTCAGGTTTTGCTTAGGTCTTTGTATGTCTACTCTCTGCTAAAACAGTCACAGGACAGAGAAAAAAGGCCCAAGAAGTGTGTGAAACTTATTCTCAAACGTCTGTCAGTTTAGTTTAAGTTTCTGAAAATCTTCCGGCGGTTTCAATCACACTCTGTAAGAAAACAGGGCAAAGAAAAAATTAATGACAATTGATAGGAAACAACGCACACAACTCGCTTGCACAACACAGCTGTTTATACAATCTCTTTCTCAATCATTGTCTTAATTGACCGTGTTTCTTGATATGGCTGTGGCAGTTATATTATTTACAAGTCAAAACATTTTGAGATATTTGAAGGCAGCAGTTAGTATGATGGATGTGCAGTGCTGTAGAAGTTATTAGCTAATACATACTTCATATCGTTATGGCTCACGGGGAGACGTGGAGACATTTCTTAGAATCACAGCCCAAAATTGGAGTGAATGATATAGAAAATAGGGTTAAAACTACTTTGCATAGCAGGAGATCTCTGTGCTTGTGAGCTGTGGAGAAGGTAGGAATTTAGGGACTTACGCTAAGAGCTCATTAGTGAGCTTTGTGAAGATAGGTGTGAAGAAAAGTAAGTTTATGGCTCTTCTTTTCTTTCCTAGTCTGCCACTTTCTAGTGTTCCGAAGAGCACTCAATATTTACACCACAAACCACAGGTGGAAAGATGGTGGATGCCACCTGATTGAAAATTTCTGTGATTTACATAGAGATTAAAACAATACGCTTCATGCCAAAATATACACAATTATTAGTCGATTAAAAGCAAATGATAAAGCAGAAAATGTGAAGACAAAATGCTATTCTGGTATGAAAAAGTGAAGAAGAAAAGGAGCAAAATGAGAAGGAGGAGGAAGAAGAGGAGGAAGAAGAAGAATAAGAGGAAGAGAATGGGAAGAAAAAGTTGCTGCCACCAATACCACTTTTTTGTAACCCAAATCTGAAGCTCTGACTCACTGTGACTGTTACAACCCATGGTCTAGAGTGCTCAGTTTGAATTATCCTGGGAAGTAGCTAAACTTTATTTAGTTTGGGGGACTTTGGGGTGGGGTGTTTTGGTTTTTCATTTTGTTTGACTTCAGTTGCTCTTCTTGAATTGGTGTCTCATTCTATGTGGTCCAGAACTGCTTAAACACATAGGCTCAACCTCCATCAGAGCCTCCTATTATCTGGGAAAATAGGCTCAGGCCACACAACTGGCTCATGTGTTAGCATCTTCGCCACACTGTGAAAAGCAGGATCATGGGTCTCATGAGCGAAGAATGTTACTTTCCTCCTCGTCTCTCTTCTTCCATCCATGTTGATCTCTGCCCACATTCAGCCCTCTCCTTTATCCTATGACTTCAGTCAAGCATGTCCAACCTTGTGACAGTGTGACTGACTCAATGTCATCTATAAAGTTCGTGAACTGTGCAGTCCAGTTGTCTTTTAAAACCTCATATTTTTAAGAAAGCACATGATTCTGTGCAGGGCCACATTCAAACTGCAGCTGCCAATTGTCAAAGCAGCTCTTCAACACTGGCGCTTTGCTATTCTTATGAAGCATTCCCCAAGCTTCACATTCACTACATCATTTGATCCTTGTCTCTAAACTTAGTTGTGCCTCTATGATCCCTTCATCGCTGCTTTATCATCATTGCTAGTTTACTTTTATTACCATTTTATGAGTTGTACAATAAATTTGATGATTTATTTGTCTACAGTTACCAAACCAATAATTGAATCTATGAAAGGTATTGAAACTAAAACTATGACCGCTGGGGAAAAAAAATTCCAGGAAGACAAAGCTGTCCCCTGTCAAGCTAAATGTCACAGCAGAGGCCATTTTTGTGTCAGTGGAAATGGGCCTCTAACAAAGCAATAACCTGTCATCAATTCTTATAGTCCATCACGGAGGCAGAGCTGCCAGGTCGCTGTGATCAGCAGGAGCTGTGCTGCTTATGTGAGGAGGCTGGTCCTCAGATGTGCAAGGAAGGCATCAACAGAGATTTACAGACCACGTCCCCATAGGCAGACACTGTCATCAGATTTTAGAAGTTAATTGGCAGTGCGGAATGACTCGATCTGGCGCAGTGAGAAACCAACATTGGAGCTAAGATGTAACTCGGTAGAACACCTGCACACTAGGCCTAAGGTTTGATCGCCAGTATCATATAATCCAGGCGTGGTGGCACAGACCTGTCATCCGGCACTTGGGAAGTAAAAACAGGAGGATCAGAAGTTCAGAGTCATCCTTGGCTACATAGAGAATTGGAGGCAAGCGGAGCTACATACCAACCTGTCTCAAAGTAATCAAAAACAGAAGTGAGGAGAGGAGGCCAAGCTCAGTGTACCAAACTCACTTTTAAAGAAACATTAAAAGGCAATAGTGGAGAGGGTGCCTGAACTGGCCTTCCCCTGTAATCAGATTGATGGCTATGTTAACTGTCATCATAGACCCTTCATCCAGCAACTGATGGAAGCAGATGCAGAGATC
>LOJH01023101.1:0-16460 GCA_001685095.1 Ellobius talpinus | reverse complement strand
CACACACACACACACACACACTCATTTTATTCATGAGATAAAAAGAGGGTAAGGTGGTGAAATAGAGCTACTCTGGAATAAGGTTTAGTTCCCATATGTGCCTGTAATTCCAACACCCAGAGGGTAGAGAGGGATGAACTGTCTATGAGTTAGAGGCTGGCTTGGTGTACATGAGTTCTAAGCCAGCCAGGGCTGCCTAGCAATACACACATACACACATGGGATCTGAGTGTACTGTTAAATTCTCCAAGACTCTAACATCAAGCTTAGTTCTGTGAAGCTAAAAAGTATATATATATATATATATATATCAAAACTAAACACAAAAGAAATGTAAGAAAAACATAAAATTAGAAACAAGTACTTCATGCTGGTTAATTTTAACTATCAACTGGGCATAGCCTAGAATCACTTAAGAAGTGAGTCTTAATGAGGAATTATGCAGATTAGGTTAGCTTGTGGACAATTAATTGATAAGTGACAGATGAAAATCCAGCCCTTTGTGGGTGGCACCATTCCCTAAGTAGGGGAGTCTGGAGAGTAAAAATGAGGAGGAAGCTAGCAAATCAGACTGCCATTATTTTCTCTCTGCCCTTGACTATGGATGTGATGTAACTAGCTTCTTGAGTTCCTGCCTTGACTTCCCCAATACTATAGGCCTGGAATTGTAAGCCAAATAAACCTTTCTTCCCTAAGATGTTTTATCCCAGAACAGAAGTGAGTAGGCATAGTTGTTAGGGATGAGGAGTACAATCATCGTAGGTAAAACCTTCAAAAGTAACCCTCTTCAGGTTGACACTGTGGGTGAAAGATGGACACGAGGTAACTTATTTATTTGCACGCATGTAGCTTCATCCGTGTGGCATCATTGTCCTGAGGATGTTTCTGAGCAGGTGGGGCTGAGAGATGTATGGTTCCCACCTGACTTCTTTATGCTCCTGGTAGGATGGCATGTTCATATCTCATCCAGGTTTCCCAATTTCTAAATTTCTCTGTAGCAGTGATGTTTCTGATAGCATGGTGTTTGGGTAGGAAGCAGACAGTGACAGTGTCATTTATAAGAGTGGAAATGGAAAGGTCTTGAATGCTATTGAAGATGATGTCCATCTGGGTGCTCATTCACTTGATAAGGGTGTGCGAGAGACATATCCCCACTGGATATGAAGAATATTCTAGGAAACACCCCAGGAGTCATGCAGTGTCAGGTACAGCTCAGATCAGCTCTCCAGTCAGGCTGGGTAACATCAGTGCACATGTTTCTTGACAGATTATAACTGTACCCCAGGGAATAGCAAACTTCTAGAAACTTTTAAGTAGTCATATCTCTTGGATGGACTTCAGTTTCATGAAGGCTCAAATGCCAAGTTTAGGGGTCTCTGGTTTTAACAGTCATTGAGTTCCATTCATAGTGGTAGGATGGCAAAGCCCTTTTTTACTAAAACAGTGACAGCTAGCATTATGACATCTTTGCCTTCTGAAATGCATGCAAGCCACCTTTGCCATATATTAATCCACCATAATCCTGTCTATTTCAGACTCTGGCTGCCCGGAAATCTGGTCTGTCACTTGCTATGGTCATCAGGACATCACTGAACAATGAGGAGCTGGTAGGTGCCTTGTCAGTTACTAGCTGTACTGAGCAGACCCCCAGGAGCATAGCCATTCTATTTGAGACACTCACTTGTCATGTGTGGCCAAATGTCCACGAATGACACAAGGAAAGCCTGGTTGGTCCCAACTAAACTTCCTGCAAGCTCTGGCTTCACTACCGATGATGCTCACACACATTTTGGTCTTATGGCTGTTATTCTACGCTGAAACCACCTATCTGTTTTTCTTCCCCTGGAAAACCCCTAAAGGTATTTTACACTGAAGTTTCCCTTAAGTTAAGGCAGCATCTCCCTTCTGGTTGAATGGCTCATTTCCTCCTCCAACATTTCACTGTGACCTCTATGGTATGGTATGGTATGGTATGGTATGGTTTGGTATGGAATGGTATGGTATGGTATGGTATGGTATGATGTGCTGTGCTGTGCTGTGCTGTGCTATGCTATGCTATGCTGTGCTATGCTATGCTATGCTATACTATAGTCAGGCTACTAGATGCCAGAAAATGAATATTCTTATGTGTAAAGTGAAGTAGTTGCAAAACAGAGAACTATGCAAGAGCATATGTGCTTATCATTTGGCTAACACTAGCCTAGTGAATAACACCAATGAGATACTGTTCTGTTCCTTATTACAACGGATATGAGGATTTCGCATGAATTTCTCTGCATGGACTCTGATGCTCTGGAAGGCAGTTGTGTGTGCCATTCATTGTTCTCATTAAATTCTCATCACCATTACTTGGAACAATGCTGGGCTCAAGGTAGATGTTGTATAAGGTCTTGTTGGATGTACAAACCATCCTGCTTAGAAGACACAAGGAGGATGCCAAGATCTAGGTCAGCGATTCTTAAATCTGGCTCATTAGAAGCCCAGAGGGAGCTCTGAAACCTGCTGATAGCTGGTCACTCTCAGCAGTTCTGGTGTAATTGGCTCCAGCTACAGCCTGGGGAGAGAAGGCTAGTTAACAATGTGTGCCTTGGCTGTCCTGTAGCAGGGACTCAGTCCTGCTCACCCAGACAGGGATTTGCCTGAAATGTTTCAGGGTCCTTTCTTACAGGAACTAATATTTATAACTTTTCTCTATCTGCCATCTTCACAGGACAAAAATTCTGTGAACATGGCATATCTCGTCTTACTATCATTATACTTGACATTTACTAACAATGTATTTCATATTTTTCACTCTGCTTCCTTTCATTGTCTTCTTGCATCTGTAAATTCTTTCCTGTATCTTTCTATAAAATATATGTACCCCCTGCACGCACGCGCGCACACACACGCACACACATGCACGCACACACATGTACACACGCACACGCACGCACACATGCACACACACGTACATGTACACACACATGTACACACACGACTACCCATTCAGAGGTGTGGAGAGATAGAGAGACTATTGCTATTCCTTGCACACATTCATCTGAATATCTATGGGTTGCAGCCCATTGATGCACTTTCTCCCACCCAAGCACTAACCAGGCCACTCCCTACTTAGCTTCAGCTCAGAGGAGGCCAGGTGCAGGCAGGGAGGTATAGTCTTGATACATTTTTATGTTGTGGTACATGATTAGAAATTCTGTGGTTATATTATCAGGGACTCTTTCCTCACCTATCAGATTTATGATACTCTGTAATATTTTGAGTATAATTTAGATACAACATAAATTCTCTGCTTCCAGTATAAGAGAAAAAAAATCTTACTTAATTTCAAACATTTTGGTCATTTTCTTCTGAGAAAATAAAGTTGAAGAATTTTGCTAAGAAATTCTATATTTTGATTTTCTCTTATTTTAAAATGACTTCCTTCTAATATTCTAACTTGGTGGCAGAGTGTTTACCTAGTCCTAGGCCCTAGATTCAATCCCTGGTAACACACACACACACACACACATACACACACACACACCACAATCAAAGAGCCTACTTGTAAATCTTTTGGTTACTACAGTATACCATTTCATTTAAAATGTGACTACTTATTACGGTGAACAATAGAAATAAGTTGAATGCCTCTGAATTTCCTGAGACCCAAGACAAGGAAAACATCTTCCTTTCAGAAGTAAATTACCTATCAATCTATTTGTCAGCAATCTAAAAATACCGCTTTTCTTGGTGAACAGAGCCTTGAGCTGAAGACCTGTCTGGGGTGTTGGGCGGATGAATAGACTGCATTAGCTCCCTCTCAAATCTACCAAGCTCATTTCCCTGGGGCCCCTGTCTTGAAAAGTAATGAAATATGACTTGTGTAGAGCAGGCATATTAAATGTCACTCCTGACAAGCTGTCGAGTTCGGTCATTACATGGACAAATGACATAAATGCTGAAGTGAACGATTTCCATGCTGTATCTCTGAAGTCCTCCTGGGCACTCTCAACCGGAAAGCCTGTGCACAAAGGGAATGATCTGGTGGCCTGAGAAACAGCAGCCAGTGGCATTTCAGTATTAGAGAGAGGGACGGTCAAAAGCACAGTCGTCTTTTCCAAGATAGGAAATGGCTCTAATGTCTACAGTAACATATGGGATAGTCAGCTTCACGCACAGGAATGCCTCCCATTCTCCTTGCAGATGAGGCTTAGAGTCCTTTCTCAAAGTGCTGACATGGAAATTAGCATTCATGACACACTTCACAATCATGTCTTTTCACAAAGCACTCTTACTGGTCTGACTTCTGTTCTTAAGCACGTGTTTGCAGGAGCAGCCAGCACTCCTCATCTGTGAGACATCTCTCCTGCAGCATCCTCTGGTCCTTAGGAGGACAGTCTTTGGCTTTAGGTTCTTGGGAACCCAGTTTCCCAGTTCACTAGCTCTAAGACCTCAGGCAAGCCACAAACACTCTCCTAGCCTTGAATTTTTAATATGTTTACCAATATAAATCTATTGTTTTCTGTATATATTATATTATACAAATATGCAATATATTTTATATATTATATATTCACATACACATATATAATATATGTGTGTATAGGTACCTTCTTATGCACATATTTATATTAATAAATCTAAATAACCTTTAGTTTGTCAGATTTTTGAATACTCATAATACCTGTACTAAACTAGCTTCAAAAAAGCAACCAGGAGCTTCCCTTTTTCCAGATCTCGGACTGTTTGCACAAGTAAGGTGCTGTGCCAAACTTGCCTTAAATCACCAGAACTGGATGCGTATTTGAGGGTGGTTGTATGGTTCTTGCATCTAGTCATCTCATGTAGCAACTGCTGCCATGGTCTTTAAACATTGGTTCTCGACTTGGCTTCGAATTTAGGCTCATGTCATGTTGTCTTCTCTCCTGATGCTGTTGTCGTGGCCTGTGCTAAGAACTATCCCCAGGCCTCACACCCACTAGGCCTGCGCCTTGCCACTGACTGACAATTTTGAGCTCCTTTTTCTACATTTTAGAATCCAATAGTACGTAATTGAGTGCATAATTAAGATTTGTAAAGGCATGTGTCTTGATAGTCCTGTTATTATCTGTTTGTATTTTCTCAATTTTGTAAAATCAGCAGCATAAGAAATTCATCTTTGACTACTCAAAGTTTTTTCTTTTTTCTTTTCATTATTTTCAATCAAATCTTTAATTTATTTCCTCTATCCCTTCCAGGTCTTATTTTATTTTAAGTTTGAGACAAAGTCTCATTTCTATAGGCCAGGCTGGCATCATACACAACACCAGCCCTCCTGCCACAGCCTCCCCAGTGATGGAATCGAAAGGCTGAGCTACTATAGCTGTTACCATCAAATTTATTTCCTTTGTTAGCTGGTTTTGATTCATTCTTTACTTGCCTTGTATTTACTTTGAAAGCGATTTCCTAATTTATAGAATTGAACCTATATTATATTTTAATTGCTTTTATTAACTGTACAAAGGGGATATTTATAAAATAGAGGAAGTAAACATCAATAATTATACATCCGTGTGTGCATCCATTTTGGCAATAATAAATGCATGATCCATGCATTATTTTAAACCCTTGCTGTGTCACATAGGACAGGATGTACTGTTCCTAAGAGTGATGGTTACCTCCTTCCCTGACACCCACTGAAAACATCCAGCTCCAGTGGGGTTCGGGGTCCCAAAGAGGAGGCCTAAAGTCAGCGAGGGAAGGAGACCGACACCATCTGAGGCTGTCTGCTTATTGCAAATAGGCTACACCTATAGACTCTATAATTGCATTATAGTTTAACCATATGCAAAATTGAAAGCAGACTTAGTGATTCTGGGGTGAGAACAGCCATCATCTTCATCACGGCAATTTTCTTGAAGCAATGGAACAGTGAGCTCAGTGCCTATCTATTGAGAGGCCTATTATTGTCCTCTAACACTTAGAAACCCCGCCAGGTGCCCTCTCATACTTCCTCCAGCAAGGTCTTAGCCCTTGTGGTCAGGAGGTGTCAGACACTGAGTCCTGAGAAACAAACCTGTAAGAGCGAGTGATTTGCGTTCTTCAAGGGGGCATGATGCAGTGTTTGTACCACATAGCACAGGAAGCATTGAGTTGTTTTCTTTTTGTTTGTTTGTTTTGTTTTTATTTTATTTTTTTAATTTCAAACATTTATATGCAAAAATCATTTAATTATAATTGCATTGGTTAAAAGAGGTCAACTCCCTAACTATTGTCTTGAAACTAGAAATTGCATATTTTGGCTTCTATCTCCATGTTTTAATGAGCCAGTGTAAATGTCAGAGACTTTTCTCGATACTTCCTCAAAAAATCACGAACTTGATGGCTGAGACAGGGCTCTGAAGTCCAAGGCTCCGACTGACCATGCAACATTTGTTATCACAGCAGGTTCTGTAGTACTTACATATCAGTTTTAATCAGAAATAGGGTCAGGCATGACACTGTCATGACATTTTGAATATAAGTGTAACAAAAATGGAATTTAATTAACATTGAATGAATGATAACATTTTTGTATAGGATGTCTTTTATATTTCATATGAACAAGAGATCAGTGTAGTGTCTGAGACATAAAATGTACTGAATTAATACTAAATTCTGATTTTCAGTCTAATTTAATTTCCATTTTTATTTCAAGAATTTTTGACAACAATTTTTA
The DNA here is from genome assembly GCA_001685095.1 of Ellobius talpinus. NCBI lineage: Eukaryota > Metazoa > Chordata > Mammalia > Rodentia > Cricetidae > Ellobius > Ellobius talpinus. The sequence goes on along the minus strand of LOJH01023101.1, from coordinate 9,781 downwards.
TTCTAGTCTTCCCATAACCTATATAGTTTAACAATATGAATATAAAGAATATCACTACTCACTGATAGATGGTTTTGCAATAAAATATTGTGATCAAAGAAAAAGGGAATAATTTTAGAGTGTATTGTAAATTATATGACTTTGAACAAACTATCACTGTTCGAAGAGGCATTTTATTCCTAGAAAGAAATATAATAATAATATTCATCATCAGAATCCTAACTAGGATTTACCTCTTTTTGTATTGAGATAAATATTTTAAAATTTGAAGAAAGCCCAGTTTTCAGGACAATCTTTTATTCATTACACCATACTTGCCAATAAATATTTTCCCTCTCCTCCTGTTCTGAATGCAGAGAGACCATTGTTGTCTCTGTTGTGGAAATTGTTCTGTATATCATTGGCTTTTTAATGTTTGATTTGCCTTCATTTGCATTTTGTCAGTTACTTTATTTTAAATGAGAAAATTACATTACATATAAATATTGGATTCATTTATGCTCATCCATAAGAGAAGTCATAGGTCATAGTATGTTTAGGAATCAAGATTCTCAAATGATCATAGAAATACAGTCTCCCTTGATCAAATGCAATGATTGGAGATGGTATTTAGAGACATCTCTACTAATTTTGTGTGAAGAATATCTCTATGTGTAAATTATATTTTGATAAATATTCCATAAAATCCAAATTTGGAATATCCCAAAGGAAAAAATATGACTTTCAAAAAATTTGGGAAGCCCTCCATCCAACTTATGTGTAGAGAGATTTGCTCATGCATTACATCAAATGACTATAATCCCTGAGTGAAATTTGCAGAAAATTTCTTGATTTTGTAGTTCTTCTGCCTTGCTATATTATTGATTTATTGACAAGATTATAGTGTTTTTCCTGAAAATCTGTGCTGAAAAATGTTAGAAAAAATAAGGAAGGGTAGGTACCAAAAATAAATCATAAAGATACATCCTCACCTATATTCCTTGGGAATTTAAGTTGTTCTTTTATTTCAAAGGTTACCTTTCAACGAAAGTTAAGACAAAAGACAAAGGAAAAAAGAGAATCACTTACTTATTTCTAAAGAGTACTTGTGAGCAGCAATTCTGGAAGATGCTGACTGTCAGAGAACACCTAAGCATAAGGATAGCATCTGGGGTTTTGCTGCGGTGAATATTTCTGAAGCACTCCATGCTTATATTCTATGTTTTTCTGATAATTAGCTAACATAAAGCTATTTTTTCTTGGAATGATTTTGCACAGTTAGAAGCATAATGAACTCTGTACCTTCCACCAAGCATAAAACAGTACTCGTGGAGAGATGCAGAGTGTCAGGCCAGATAAGCCACTCAGGTTTACTGTCTTAATAGCACTTTTATTTTGTGTTTATTATCTCTGGTTCATCATTACCATAGGATTATGAACATGTGAGGGTTCCAATGAACTACAGTTATATAAGTCTCAAAAATCTTCTAGGTGGGAAGGTTAAAAATAAATCAAATGTGGTGTGTGACTATGACAGTCTAGAGAAATCAATTATCTACAGTAAAGGACCTTAAATTTTATAAGAGATATTTTATGAGAGATTAGAAACAATATTCTATGTAAATTTTTAAAAACAAAAATGTTGTAGAAAATTGATTTACAAATAAACAAAGACATTAAAAATAGTTAAAAATTGGTTACAGTGAAATTTGTGGTTGAAATTGAAATTCATTTATTCGATCATATTAAACAAAAATTGTAAAATTTATTAATATGGAAATGATAAAATTTTATTAGTAAATCATGGAATGAAGCTTAAAATTCTAATAATGTCACGATGTTAAAGCCATAAAGATTTGCACAGTGATTTACAAATGATTGGCAATAATTGCTCTTGGTTGAATGAATAATGAGGTTCAAAAGCCTTTTGCTATAGAATGTACTTGAAATCCATAGTTCTGGAAACTATAGAAAGAAACAAATTTGTAGTTTATTGAATTTTTGCACTCTATCTTCAAATGCTGTGGAAATGCTACCCATTATTCTTAGAGCAATCAGGCAAGGGATGATTCGTTGCTCTATTTGAAGCTTTGGAAACTGCAGTTCGGAGATGGTAAATGCTTTGCACATTTTACAAACAGGAAGTGAAGAGTCCATATTTGAGGTTAGTCCAAATGGAGATAGAACTCATGAATTCATAATATTGCTTCTCTAGGCATTTTTTTTCTTTTTTGGCATATTGGTAGTGTATTTCTATATGAGGAATTAGAGAATGACAGTAGAAATTATAAATAATTCATCTTAACTTTGTTTCTCAAAAATTGATTGGAAGGTAATATACTATTGACAACATTATACCTAAAGAAGTTTTCTACGAAGGTATTAAAAGTCTTAAAAATACATTGATGTGACATAACATGAAATTATATTGTGTGTTGAATTAGAGCTTTGTATTAGCACAAATGTACCACCGATTAGGATTAAACACATTGAAAGTAAGATACTATGCCTTCAGCCGAGTGATAGTTCTTTTTTTAACTTTCTTTTTATTCATTCTTTGTGACTGTCACATCATTTATCTCAATTCCATTCATCTCCCATTCTTTTGTATCTGCCCTTTGCGTTTGCAGCCTTTCCCTCTGCCACCTAAAATAAAATAAATAAAATTTAAGGGAAAAGAAAAAAAGGAAAAAGCTCATCATAGCAACCGTAGTGTGACAATGAGTTACAGAGTATATCCCTTTGTCTCTATATCTTCATTTGTAAGTGTTCATTTGAAAGAATCATTGGTCTAGCTCAAGGCCTCTGGTTTCTGTTACATCGTTGATATCAGACCTCACTGGGGCTCCTGTTGGATACCCTGTTTTTGTCTTGTGTCTTGCAGATCCTGTAGCTTTGGTTCTGCAGGATGTGCCCCTTCACGTCCTCCAACAGATCATATATGGGGTGGATGTCGGGTTGGGCCAACTCATATCCTTGGTTCTTGGCCTGGGTAGTTGCAGGGTTGGTAGCCTGCCAGCTTCTCCTCGTCCTCACCACCAGAGGGAGCTCTCCAGCATTGCCCTGACTTCTTCACCCTATGTGGCAATGAGCAAGTGACAGAGCCTGTTCTCCTGCTTTTATGCCCTTAGGGTTAGCTCACTCACACCTATGCCATCTACTTCTGCTCTTAAGACTGACCTCAGGAAGCACAGGTGGTGAGGGGCAGAGGAGGCATCTCTTTCTTGCCCCTGCTTCTATAATGCAGACGAAGGGCAGGGCCGTATTCTTCCATGCTCATGTTTTCAGGCTAGCTCACACATAAGCCAACCTCACCCCTACCCCCACTCTCCCCCAATGACACCCCCCCTCGGTCAACAAGGTTAGCTCTACTGTGCTGCCTAGACATGGTGCAGGGCTCACATTCCCAAGTGCTGCAGTTGGGCAGTTGGTAAAGGGGAGAATCAGCTCCCAAATGCTGCAGGTGGCCTGGACTGGGGAAGAGGGTGCTACATGTGTTTCTACATTCAAAAGAAAGACAATAGTTAAATTTAAACTCAAAGTTCATAGGCAATATCCACCAATTCAAAACACGTTTTGTGGGCTGGCGTGATAGCACATTTGGTAAAGTGCTTGGCTTGCAAACATGAGGATCTGAGTTGATCCTTGGAATTTATGTGAAAAGAGATGACGTCCTGGATAACAGGGTGAAGACAGAGACAAATCCCTTGTCTTACTTGCCAAATAACATAGCCTACTTGATAGGTCCCAGTGCCAGCATAGCCTACTTATCTAAGAAGTTTTCTTTCTTTCTTTGGAGAGGTTATAAATCCTAACCTACTATTCCATGGGGGAAAAAGAGTGAACTCAGTGAAACCATGGGAAAGTTGTAGGGGGAGAGAAGAGCACCAGTAAGTTCGGCTCAGTCATGGAATCATGGAATCATTCCCCAGATGTGGACTGGGAAAATAAAAGTCCAAAAGTCCTTCTACTCAGGCAGTGGAAAACCAGTGAAGGATATTAAGCAGGAGACATGATAATTTTTTGATAGTGACCTCTGTGTAATTTTACCTAGTGTGTAATTGACTTAATTGTAGAGATAGGACACTGCTACAATATTGTAATCAAGCTACCATGATGTCACATACACCTACACTCTTCAAGGAGCACCATGTGGTACACAGAAGCAGCTAATTTTTTTTCTTTCTTTGAATCGCAGGTATAAATGTCTATTTGTTTATTTATTGAAAATATATTTTATAGGCTAGTTTTTGATTATGGTTCTCCCAACTCTTTCCAGCTAATTCTAATTGTAGTTATTTTTGTTTTATTTAAGTTATGCTAAATTTATATTTTAGTATATTTTCATTATATGTGTTAATTTTTGAAATATAAAAGTTTTATAAAACATATTATTTTGTTCATTTGGTTTTACACTATTGGGGACAAAAGTCAGAGCCTTGGTCATAATAAACAAACATAGTTAACCAAGAGCTACACCCCTCAGCATTTTTTGCTGAGTCAAGGTTTCTCTATGCAGTCAAGGTTGGCCTTTAACTCATGATTCCCTGGTCTTTGCCTCCCAAGTGCTAGGATTACAGGTACGTACCTATATTTACAACAGTATTTTGAAATATCACTAAATGTAAGTGATTTGTTAGCTTTTGTAGAATTTGGGTAAACTAGTATAAGGCAATGAATACCATAGATATGAGATACACAACAGAAAAACATACTATGAAAAAAATTTTGATTTCAAGATGATCTGGGGATATAAGACCTTAAAAAATGCTTAAGATGTTGGCAGAGACACTAACACTAAACAGGATCATCTGTATTGGCCACAGTCACAAGTTTTGGAGCTATCAGTATTATATGTCAAGGCAAATGGTATGAGTTATTGAAATCAGAAAGAAAATTGTGGAAGGCAAAAAGAAGTGAAAAACTAACTCAGAATCCCTGGGACATTGATACTTTGAATCTGGAAAAGACCAGAGAAATTGGAGACAGACAGATCAAGGGTGGGGCATGGAAACAGGAAAAATTATTTGGTAGGAACTAAAGATGAGGCTGTGCTACTGTTTGAGTCCACAGAGAAGAGTTGAAGCATGTTTTACGAATTGAAAACAATGTCTTTTTAGGAAACAGTTTCCTCCCTCCCTCCCTCCCTCCCTCCTGTGAGACATTCTGGGACACCCAAGGGTGGAAAAGTGGATGACCAGTGAGGAACTGAACCTAGGAATGCCTTCCAGTAACTGTCTGAGTGCAGAGGAAAAAGTACGCTAGCTGGAGTGGAGTGATCTATTAAAATTAAATGTGGAAGACCATCACAAGTTTAAATGATGCTGATAAAATGTTACCAATTGTGACAAAATCAAGGACACAGGGATCTGTGCTCTTTCCTGTTCTTACAAATACCTGCCTCATTTCCTATGTTCGCTTGAAAGAACAAAACTAAAGCAAAGGTTTCCAAAACCATTACCCTCAACATCTTGAGTTAAAGTTACACAGAAGAACATAATGGCATTGCATTATCTTTCTGCTCGTCGAGAATTAAAAACAACCAGAAATATACAGAGGCAAAGAGTTCAGAATGAACCTGAATATCAAATCCCAAAACAATCTAGTAGTGGCATCCAGGCTTTTCATCCTTGGGGTGTTATCAAAGGAAAAATACTGCTTTTGATAATAGTCTACTTCCAGCCTATTTTTGTTTTTTGCTTTTGATAACTTACTTCAATGGAAATTTCTAAAATTATATTGTTCATTTCATTGTTATTTCGGTTATGCCATTTTTAGGAATATAACTGCCAATACTTTCCAAACCCATTTGTCTCTCTTTTCTGCAGAATTTGTAAACCCTTATTGTATCTAAGATGGTCACAATTCTGCTTCATCCAGTAGTTTGTGAAAGAAGTAAAAAGAGAGATCTTGGCTATCTTTGCTCTTTCAGGAAACACCAACTGTCCCAGCAATTCTCCCTATCTTAATAAGTGTTTTGAAATAAACGAATGGTTAATATTTTGTGAACACTTTTTCTGCTTTTCCAAAATTGTTACATTTTCCAAGCATTTGTTTTCATGTTTAATGTAACTTAAATCCCAGCTATAACTCTCTCAATAGGTTATGAAAAAAAGCACACACAAACAAACTGTGGAATCCACTATTTGTTGGTCAACTACTCCCGCACATGAGATCTACCCTGGAGTGGTTGATAATCCAGTTTTAATCCCTTTGAGAAAAGTGGTTTTTCTTCTCCTGGCAGGTATAAATGATAATTCTGTTGTTAAACTTCACACCCTTGTGGCTGGGTCAATATTTATTCAATCATTTATTTTTAAAATATAACAAAAATAAAACTTAACAAGATAAAACAAAAACCATCACATTGAAGATGGACAAAGTACACCAACAGAAGGATAAAAGCCTAAGGAAAGGTACGAGATTGAGAGATATACATGTTTACACACCCAGAAATCCCATAAAAACACCAAACTGGAAGCCATAATATATACAGTGTGAATTTCTTTTCAACCATAGAATTTCATCCATTAAAAGCTATTTTACTTTTAAGAAATGCTTATAATGCTATTATAAAAGCTTTGAGAATAATAATCATATTTTATTACCTAGAACCATATAAAATTGCCACCATTCAATGATTTTTACCTACGAAAGTAGGAATTTCTTTTTATTATATTCAAAATATATTTTTTCAAGCCTTTCAGTAACCACAGGAAATACAGCAGACATAGATACTCTTTCACTGAGGAGAGAAAGCTAAATGCCAGGTAACATATTTTTCTTCACAACTAAGTGAAGTAACGCAAGTAAAATTTGGTTTTGGGAATACTAACACAGTATTTACCAATTTACACCTTGTTTTCTACAGTAACTAAGTATTTATTATTTACCTTTTAACCTAAGCTTATCCTGCATTGCTATAGGATTTTTACAAATAATATGTCATAGTTAATATGATCAATTAATCTGTTACTTCTAAAACATGTTTGGATGTAAAAAATATAGTGATGTGAAAATGTCAGAAGCATGGTAACTGATCATCAGCATCTCTTGTTTTCTTATTCGTTGTATCTGTTATCACAGTTTCTCAGTTTGTCTGGGTATCTCCATACAACAACAAACACACTTGCAAGAAAGCAAGAACTGTAGAAGTTAAACACAGATGAGGCTGATTTGAGGGATTGAACAAAAAGCAGTTTGTTGGTTATGTAATTAAACCAAGAAGACTGAAAATATGTGAATTTAGAGAATAATTGTAATGTGCAGGGAGGATGTTTCCACTGTCATGTTTGAACATAGATCAAATATGAATGTAAGTTAAAAATAGTTGGTACTTGTAACTCTTCCCAATTGGTTAAGTATCACATCCAGTCAAAGGAGACAAAGAAAAGTATGAGATCCATCCAAAACCCCAACAGGCATCTGTGATTGTCACAGGAAAGTTCTCTAGGAACACTGCCGCTGTAGGAGGCTGCTGCAAGCATGCACATGGCTGGACATTGCTGTTCCATCTGCAGTGATGCTGAAGACTGGGCCAGAGCGAGCAATGCAGTGAGGAGAAAACTGGCCACTGATGAGTAATAATAGCAACTGCTGACATTGTTGGTGCCTTCCTAATCCAAGAGATTTATGGTCTTTGAATATGACAACACTCAAATGGAGTAGCCCTGTTCAGGACCTAGCAGTCAATGATGATGTGGCTTTATTACACTATATACTAAATGCTTGTATTCATTCCTATTTCCAGTGTCTGATTTATTTAGTTCATTTTGGGGCTATTCTTTTCTATTACTGTTCTTGTCTAAGACTGACCCTCTGGGACGAACTCGATTCTCCCTCACAAATTGTATCTGCAAGACTCATTTACAAAATGCGCCCAGAAAAATCTTCAAGCTTTCCCATTTGTCCAAGACTAGAACTCACAAATATCAGAGAAAAGTCTTGATTCATATTCTCTGTAGTTTTCATTTAGTTGATGTTTATTCTGGACTTATTCTCTTCTTCTTTCTTTTCTCTTTTACATCTAAGATTATTTTGTCTTTTTAAAAATTAATTTAATCTTTGAAAAATGTCATATTTGTGACCTTTAAAACAATACAAACTATTGCCATTACTCTGGATTGCCCACCAAAACTTCATGGTAAGATTCTATTGCCGAAGATATCATACATTTTGGTCGAAGGACATGGAGAAACCACCCTGGTCTTGATCTGGAAACTTCCTCCTGTTAGCTAGCTTTCACAGAGCTTGAAGGTACTATGTAGCCTTCTAGGTAAGAAAAAGCATCAAGAGTCTTACATAGATGTTAACTCTGCAAGTTATAATAATAACCAGTCTGGCAAGATGTTCCTCCTGGTGCAATTGTAGAATGGATGTTATGGGAGTAACCAATTATTTTCTGATTGGATTCAACTCCTGCCAGTGTCTTAGCTACTGTTCTATTGCTGTGAAGGATAACACAACCAAAGCAACTTAGTAAAGAAAGCATTTAATTGGGGCTTGTTTGCAGTTTCAGGGGGTTAGTACAGAATCGCAACAGAAAGCGTGGTGGCGGACAGGAGCACAACTGAGAGTTTGACATCTTGTCTACCAGATAGAGGCTAAGATAAAAAGAGTGAGACTGGGCCTGCTACGGGTGTTTGAAATGTCAAAGCCTACCCCTGATGACATAACTCCTCCATCAGTGCCATAACCCTAATCCTTCTAAAACAGTCTGCTAACTGAGACTCAACCATTCAAATGCATTATCTTATGGGGGCTATTTTTATTCAAACCACTATATCTGACTCTATAAACCTAGCCAAAACCCATGACTTGGGAAGTTCTGCGACTTGGAGAGAGCTTATTATTATTGCTAAATGGACTTAGTACCAACTTTAGTCTAAATACTTATTGTTATACACATAGATTTATGCAGCTTTCAATCCCTCCTAGAGAGAGTCTTTTTGCAGTGGTCAGCAGTTACTATGAGGACTCACAACTGGTCAAAGCACAAAGAATAAGTGAATATGGAGTGCCTGTCCCTGAAAGTGACTTCTGTGTCACACACTTCCCTACACCTGTCACCCAGGGCTTGTAGTACATCACAGAATTGAGTGCAGAGAAATGATAAGAACAGTAGATTCGGAAAGACTGCTGTGAAAGTGTCTTCTGGAGATGGCACAGCTCATGCAATCATGAGCTCACAGCATCTGTAGTTGCTTGTACAAACCCTAGATGACATCGGGCCTGTCAACATTTCATCACTGAAGGGAGGAGAGTTCATAAGGACCCACTTTGCCCAGAAGCCTTATCGACTATCAGCAGTTAAGGATAACTAAAGGAGTGTGTGTCACTTTGTTCAGTGGTGTGCCCAAGATGAGTTACCTATTCTCCAGAAGCATCCTCCCGCCCATGCTCATGCCGGAAACCCTATTTAAACTCAGGGATTCACATACACTCAAATGATATTGTATAGGATAGAGACTTGTTTGGGAGAAGGATTTTCGCAGGAGAAAGAACCGGGTGAGATAGGGTAATGAGGGTTAAATAGACTATATTCATTAGAAAGATATACGAATCTGTCAAATCACACAAAAAACACATTCAGTTCCCATTTATACTCCTTTAGATCACTTAAAATCTTGGTTATTGGAGTTCAGAATTATTATTTTTCTATGTTCCTGTTCACTTCTTTTTTATTTTTATTAAAAATTTCCACCTACTCCCCTCCTCCCTTTTCCCTCCCCCTCCCCCTCCCCCTCTTTCTCCCTTTCCAGTCCAAAGAGCAGTCTGGGTTCCCTGCCCTGTGGGAAGTCCA
>LOJH01023100.1:0-19636 GCA_001685095.1 Ellobius talpinus | reverse complement strand
CCCTCTGTATGCTGTGAATATCATTGGTTAATAAAGAAACTGTCTTGGGCCTGCGCAGGGCTGAATAGAGGTAAGTGGGGGAAAACTAAACTGAATGCTGGGAGAAAGAAGGTGGAGTCAGGAGAGAAGCCATGACAGATACTGAATGATACCTTGCCGGTAAGCCACAGTTACAAGGCAATACACATATTAATAGAAATGGTTTAAATTAGGATGTAAGAGCTAGCCAACAAGAAGCTAGCGCTAATAGGCCAAGCAGTGATTTAAATAATATAGTTTCTGAGTGATTAGTTTGGGAGTCTGGGCAGCCGGGAACAAACAAGTGGCCTCCTACAACAAAGAAATATTTCTTTGAAATAACTGATCCTGAGTTGAAAGTACATAATAAATTAGTATTTATCTTCTCTACTGGTCAGCCTGCACAGTTCACTTTCATAGTTCAAAATGCATAATAATGTGCTTTAAAATGATATTTTTATTTTAAAAATATTCTGTATTGTCCAGGAAATAACAACTTTACATATTATTGACTTCCTTGCCATCATTTAATAGCCATATTTCTAAGCTGAGTGTACAAACATTGATTTCTGTCCCTCTAAAGTGTTCATACCCAGTCATGAGTTTTTCAGAAAGATGTGCCTATTAACTAGGCTAAAATCTGACTAAGTTAAAGAAGAGGACTTTATACTTGGAACTAGTACTAACTGCACAAGTATAGTCAGTACCAATGTGCTATTAAATTGGGGAATTGAAAAATGATAAAAAATTACCTTGCTGACACTATCTGGTATTTAAGAAGGAATGTATTTCCTTAACCATCACCATTGCCATTTGTGTATATACATACATGTATGAATAGGGATTCATCTATGTATGCCTGTAAGTACGTACAGAATAAGCCAATCTTTTATATTGTTTTCCAGACAATTGGAAAGTGAAAGTCAAGAATTTGACAATTAGACTTCCCCCCATGCGTTCCTTTCCTAACAGCCTCTGTTAATTAGGGTAATTAACTTTAGCTAAATTGCCATGCTTTACTGGGAGAAGGACTTCAGGAGAAAATGGAAATGTAAAAAGAGAAACACAAATAGCACTGTTGTAGTTATTTTCCCCAAACTGAAGTACTCCCTCATATAAGGAAGGAGACACAAAAGATTCTAGGAGTAATGAAACTTGTAACACTCAGGTAACTTAGAGTTTCAAGACTCACAAGGCTTCTCTCTGAGGTGACATAAGCAGCAACAATTTCTGGGGAAGAGGAGGCCTTTAGAGAAGTTGCCTGCAAGTTGTTTAGAAAGCCACAGGGGTGCAACTATTGTGAGTTGTCACTCATGCTTGAGTGGGGCATTTCAATGACAAAGCTAACTCTTAAACATTCAACGTCCTGTAAATAGAGCCAGCATACTCATTGGTTCAACAGCTGGATGTGGTTTGGGCTTTTTATTTGATGCCCTTTCTGAGGTGAGCAGATGTTTGTTCATGGCTCCCCAGGAAACAACCAGAACAAATGTTTACAAATGCTTTTACATTAGGGTTAGAAAGTTGGCTCAGCAATCATCTTGAACAGCACTGATAGCTCTTACAGATGACCTGGGTTCAGTTCCCAGCACCCACATGGAGCTTCACAGCCATCTATAATTCCAGTCAGAGGTGAACTTGAGTGTCTTCTTCAATTAATCTCTATCTTGCATTTTGAGACAGAGTCTTTCAGTGAACACAGAGCTCTGATTTGGCAATATGAGTTGGACAGTAAGATCGTTGGATCTTTCTGTTCGGCATTCACATTCTAATCCACAAATAATGGGCACATGCCACTACACTTGACTATCTGTGTGGGTACCAAGTATGGTGGCTAGCTCTTTACTGAATGAACCACCTTCTCAGTTCCTAGTTTCACAATTGCAATTATTCGTTGATTCAATGTCTTAAAGTCAAAAAACAAGCAAAAAAATCAGTCAATATTAGATTGTGATATAATTGAATGTGAGGTATTTTTGACAATTAGTCTTATTCTTTTGTGTGGTATATAACTTATCACCTATATTTGAGAAAAATAAGTAAATATTTAAATACAGATAATCAGTAGAAAACGTAAATTCATTTCAAATAATAAGAGGTACTGAAAATAAGTTTAATTCTCATGTACTATATGAAAGTTGATGAATACTGTCTAAATGCATAAATAAGAAAACAAAGGAATATGCATATTATTTGGATTTGGGGTTATAATCATCAGGAGAAGTAATGAAAAATAATAAGTATGGGAAACATTTCTAATATTTGACCTTAATGAGGCTGGATGCAGAGGGCAGGGTATGGCAGAGGGCAGGGTCTGGTAGAGGCTGTTTACTTTCTTTTTATGTTTCTAAACCTTTCCTTTTAAAACTTGAGATTATAATATAATTACATAATTTCTCCTCTCCTTTCCTCCCTTGAAACCCTCCCAGTACCTTCTCCTTTGCTGTCTGTCTCTGTGCGTGTGTGTGTGCGTGTGTGTGTGTATGTGTGTGCGTGTGTGTGTGTGTGCATGCGTGTGTGTGTGTGTTGTCCTAAATACAGCCCAGGTACTCTTATGTGTGTCTATGTTTTCAGGGATGGCCTCTTGGTGTTGGCTAATCACAGACGTGCTCCTCTCTGGGGAAGACTGTTTCTTCTCCTGCTCTCAGCATTCTCAGTTGCCTACACTTCTTTGTGCAGGGCTGAGGTCTGGTGCCGTTTCTCCCATTTTGGTACGACTACTGCTGTCATCCTTGTCCAAGTCATGTTTAGCCAGTCATGTTGGGCAGACTTCATGGGTGGAGCTTCTGACATTTTTACGACGCACTCTCACAGAAAACTCCTGTTGCTCTGGCATTTCCAATCTGCCGACCATCTCTTCTGCAATGATCCCTGAGCCTTAAGGGCAGGAGTTATGTTGTGTAGAATCAGTTTGACCTGGAAGTGGACAGTGTCTGAATGAGACTGTTTTCTTTGTCAGCTGATTTGCTACATATGTGAATCTTGTAAAAAAGAGTAAAATTTGTCAATTCTCAGAAGATATCATACAAATGCTCAAGCTATGTATGAAAAGTGTTCAAAATTACAAAGTATCAGAGCCACATAAATCAGAACCTTGGAGATAGTGCTATATCCCTGTAAAAATGACATAAAGACAGATATACAGACAGACAGACATAAAGAAAGAAGGAAAAGAAGAAAGAGAGAGAAAGGAAGAAAAGAAGGGGAAGAGAAGAAGGTGGCAAATTCTGGCAAGGCTGTGGAGGAAACAGGATTTCTTTAGCTGTTGGATGGAAACACAAATTGATACTTAAGTATGAAAAAGAGGAGAAATGATATTAGCATAAGAATCAGTTTATGGATTGATGGAGATGAGTGTGGTGTGCTGAGGGCATCTGTGCTCCCACGGTCATCATTCCATGAGCTGCAAGAGCTAAAACGTGGGATTAGCCAGAATGTTGATGGATTGAATAGACAAGGAACATGTGGGCTTATCTCGGTTATTTTTCTATTCTGTAATAAGACACCATGTGCTACACATCTATAAAAGAAAGAGTTTATTGGGGCTTACAGTTTTAGAGGGTTAAGAATACATGACCATCATGGTGTGGAGTATGGGATCAGACAGGCAGGCATGGCACTGGAGCAGTTGCTGAGAGTTTACGTCTAGATCCACAAGCCAGAGGCCAAAAGAAATAATCTTTCCCGACAGTTCCACAAACCAGGAACCAAGCATTTAAACAATGAACCCATGATAGCCATTCTCACTCAAACTACCACAGAGATGTACACACGAAGAAAACACTAGTCAGTTGTAAACAGAGGGTGCCTTGCCTTTGTCCCCACAGGAATGGAGTTGGAGGGCTATGAGTTCCAAGTTCCCGTGCCAGGAGATGTCTACAGTCATGGTTAGCTATGAGGAGCATTGGAGGATAAAGGCATACTTTCCTGACCAGCACATCTGCTGCTAGACAGGCACCTAGGTTCACACAGGCATTCTGCAGAAAGGCATAGATGCACACAAATGCCTCAACACTGCATTACAGACACAGGCACTATGGTGAGGAAAAGATTCAGGCAAATGCTGAGGCCTCTGCCTGCAAGGCCATATTTATACAAAACGCACAAAAGTGGCAGTCTTTCAAAAATACTTATATAATAGGTTGCATCACTGTTTACTTTTGGGTTTCAGGGACCACCAATATCAGCCATTTTGTTTAGACTCAGTCCCCAGACATCCATGGTTAGCTTTCTTTGTTCATGCTGGATGTTCATATGAGTACCATGCTGTTTAAATTTTAACTGGCTCTTTTCAGTTGTCTGTTTCCAACAAGGATATTGTGAAAAATGATGTTTACCAGGCACAATAGATTCTACTTGTACATTGAATCTAAAAAAGTGAGACTCTAGGAGGCAGAGAATGCAGTAGTGGTTGCCAAAAGAGAATGCAGTAGTGGTTGCCAAAATGCTTGTTAAAGGGCACAAAGACTCAGTTAAGTGAAATCAGTGTAAATTCTGAAGATCTAGTATATGTAGTGGCGACTGTGGTTAATGCTGAGGCCTTAAAATTCGTTATGAGAGGGGATCTTAGTGTTCTCATGACATTTGGAATATTACTGTTTAAGATGAGATGGCAGGCTTGTTAATTCACTTGTCTACAGCAATACACTTCACAACATGTCCAGACGTCTATGGATCACATTGTGTGCTTTCACTATATACTTTTTTATTTGTGAAGTATACCTGAACACAAATGAAGGAAAAATATATGGGTTAGACTCATGTGGTCAAAAGTCATCTCCATTCACTCTTTCTGGGTAGCCTTAGTAAAGTCTCTTAATCTGTGTTTCCATTAATATGTATATTATTAATTAAGGGCTAACAAATCCAATTTTATAGGGTTTGATAAAACAAGATTAATGTAGAGTCTTTCCAGAAGTATATATAACACAAGCAGTACTGACTACTTGCTAGCATTGACATTATTTTCTGAGATCAACTTATTTGAGCGCAATTATTCCTTCTGGTCCTCTACAGGAAGACAAGAGACTTGGAGAGAGGCAGTGAACAAAATTGAATATGGGCAAATCTGTGGGGGGACATATTATAGAGAGCTCATAAATCCATGGAAAATGAATATAAATGAGCAAAGTGATGGCCCATTACCATGGCAGGAAGGAAGTGCCACCTGTGTGAGTATAAGTAGCTCAAGTAAAGTCTAATACTTCTCTGAGTGAATAATGTTAAACGGAACCTGGTGACCACCATTGTATAAGGTTGTATGTGAACAGTGTAGCCTGTATAAAGGATATGTATAGTACATAAGAGTGGTGTGTAGATGTCTATATTCCCCATTCCCACCCATACATGCTTCATTTCTAGAGGTGTACCATGTCTTGCATGTCTTCACTAAAGCACATGGTGAAATGTAGTTCCTATTTAGAGGTAGTAGGGGTGGGGCCAGATGGGGCCATTATCAACTGCTAAGGCAAGAGGGCTTTGCCCTGGAAGATAGACTAATCCATTCATGGTGAGTAGATTAATGAGTTGTGGAGGAAGTGGCCTGTTATAAAAGCATCTCAATCTAGCACGTTCATTCTGTGCCTCACCCTCTCTGCTAGGTCTCCTGAAACAAAAGGCCCTTGCTAGATTTGTCATTCTTTATTTTGGATCTACCAGACTCCAGACCTGTCAGAAGTAACATTTTTTTCTGTATAAAATGAATATGCACAACCTTTCCCATTATCAATATCCCACACTAAGGTAGAACATTTGTTACCACTGCTGAACTCCTCTTGACATAACCTCATCCTCTAGAGCATTTAAAGTATTGGTATTGTACACATTATGCTTTTTATAGATCCATAGAGGTATATGCCCACCAATATAACCACATTTAGAGTAGTTCTATTGTTTCCCAAACTCCTCTGTACTCTGCCCATGCACCTCTGTGCATTCCTCCCTTGTCTTAACCGGTGTCAACCACTGACTTAGTCACTGTCTCTGTAGTTTAGTCTTTTCTAGATGCCATGCAATTGTCTCTGCAAACTTCCTATGTTCATCAAGAAACCATGTAAGGATTTTCTACAATATCGCAATGCGTATATTTAACACACACATTCATTATTTATGATGTATTGGGTCTCTCTACCATTTTCATTTTATTATACCTTTAGCTGTCCAAGGCCAATTAAACCAATTTTTTGGAGCAGAAAGCAATGGCTATTAGATATCCTGTTGCAAAATGGTTTTATTATATAATTATAGCTTGATTATCTTACAAGTTTATAAAAGTAACTTCGAGACAGTAAAAAAAAACTATTGATGAGCTTTAAGACATGCCTCATGATTGGGAGAGAATACACCCAGAAGTCATAAGATTTTTACCTGGGGCTCAGCTGTCTAGGAATGTTTCAAGTATCCCACAAGTCACAAAGGCCAGCACTGCTGATGATCACTGTATTAGTTATTTTCCTGTGGCTGTGATAAAACAGTATGACCTAAGAATCTATAGAAGAGACAGTTTACTTTGACTTATAGTTCCAGAGGGTGTGTCTGGAATGGTAGAGTAGTAACAACATAGGGAACAGGAGCAAGAAGCTACCTGATCATATATTATCTGCATGCAGGAAGAGAGTGTATAAATTGGAATTGGGTGAGCTTATAAATTCTTAAAGCCCACTCTTAGTGATGGACTTCCTCCAGCAAAGGTATTCCTTCTAAAGGTTCCATAACTTCTCTAAACAGTGCCACCAACTTGAGACCAAGCATCCAATTACATGAGCATATAAGGGACATTTCTCATTTAAACCACGGCTGCTGTATACCAGAACTATACAGTAAACCCTCATATTACTATGGATGCTACATACTTAGAAAATAGGACACAGATAAATCAGACTCATACTGAGTCAGAAATTTTCATCCTGCTACTGGGCCTTCATAGTACCAGAAGGCACTGTGCAGGTTGCTTGAGGAGAATTGTCGCCAGCAGTCCTCTTTGGTTATGGACTCTATATTCTTCTCAACTAGCATGGCAGGTGAGATTTGGTGGTGCAGTGTCACAGTTGTTACTCTTGCTTTGTTTATTGAATTTAAGTCCTATGCTGGTGGAGAAATCACATCTGATATTAAGAACAAGATAAAACCTTGTCCTTGGAGAAGTCATAGGCACCACTGGGAAGGCTACTGATGTGGATACTCTTCCCTATGCTATGAATATGCTTTATTAACATTGGTTAATAAAGAATTTGTTTTAGCCTATGGCAGGACAGGATATAGCTAGTTATGAACTCCAAAGATACAGGGAAAAAGAAGGCAGAGTCTGGGAGATACTAGCAGCTGTTGGAGAAGCAATATGTGAGGTAATGGTATGCCCTCATGGAAATACATAGAATAATAGAAATGGGTTAATTTGAGTTGTAAGAGCTAGTTAATAATACACCTAAGCTAAGAGGCCAACTAGCTTGTAATTAATATTAAACCTCTGAGTGGTTATTTGGGAACTGGCCTGTGGGAGAGAAACTTCCAGTTACAAGTTGCTGCTATCAAACTAATAAATTAATGTGATGCACCTGTCAAACTGCCTTCTGAATATTTGTTTTCCTGTTCATAGAATACTGCTTTTATGTGCCTCCATCCTGGATGGAAACTTCTTTGCAATGGTTAATGGTTACTGTAGAAATTCACCAAGCTCTTAAAAAATAAGTGATTTGATGTGGCACAGTGAAACACTCTTCAGTCATAAATAATACAAAATTATGACACTGCTATATTACTCTTTCAGGGCTCAGAGAATATAAATAAAATCTCAAAAGAATCTAAGCTGGAAGTAGAAGTACAATGCAGTATAGCTATTTTCTCCATATTGAAGCATTTCCTCCTAGGGCCAGGGCCATGATGGACCTCAGTTGGTGTGGGAAGTCCTTCTTCTTGCTGTATATGTGTTGCTTTCATTGTTTAATGAATAAATAATCTGCCTTTGCCTTTGATAGGGTAGAGTAGAACGAGGCAGGGAAAACTAAACTGAATGCTGGGAGAAGGAAGGCAGAGTTAGGGAGATGCCATGTAGCCACCAGAAGGGAAAGATGTGAGCTGCCAGTTGGAACCTTGCCAGTAGGCCATGAGCCTCATGGTAAAATATAAAATAATGCAAATGGATTAATTCTAGATGTAAGAGCTAGCTAGCAATACACTTAAGTGATTGGCCAAGCAGTGACATAAATAATATAGTTTCTGTGTGATTATTTCAGGAGTCTGAGCATCCAGGAAATGAACAAGAGGCCTCCAACAACACTCAGTGATGGAGTTGGCACAACTCTGAAGCAAACAAAACCTGCAAAGTTTATGTGGTGGTTTGAAAGAAAATGGTTCCGAAGGGAGTGGCTGGCACTGTTAGGAGGTGTAGCTTCACTGGAATAGGTGTGTTTTTGTTGGAGGAAGTGTATCACTGTGGGAGTGGGCTTTAAGGTCTCCTATACTCAAGCTACTCCCAGTGAGACAGACCATTTCCTGTTGCCTGCAAGATGTAGCCAACACCATGTCTGCCAGCATGCTGCCATGCTCCCCACCATAATGATAATAGACTGAATCTCTGAAATGTAAGCTGCCACCTCAATTAACATTTTCTTTATAAGAGTTTCTGTGGTCATGGTATCTCTTCAAAGAAATAGAAACCCTAACTAAGACAGTTTAGAACCCTCCAAAAGTTAGAGTATCTACCAGCACCCCACTGGGTTATAAAAAGAAAAAACTTTGGGAAGAGGATACTTCCTCTGGCTATTCTGAGAATGAGATCATTGTTGAACTGCAAAGATGTAGTTTTGTGAGTCACCACCCTTGTTGGAATGAGTTTTGCATCTGCCTTTGATTCATTCATTGTCCTGTAAGTAACCCTAGTAAAATCACTAGTTCTCTAGGCCAGTGGAATCATTTATTTGGTCTATTATTGGTACCATATGGGATGAATAGTCTTTCATGCATGCCTCCCAGGAAAAGTCACACCCCATTCACTATGGTGTTCTATGAACTACCTGTGATTACTGGTGGTGCAGGGTACAGTTTTCCATGTTCCAGGACTTGCTGATGCTGTTCTTTCCCGAGTCCCATGTTACTATGGAGGGAGAAGAGTCAGTACCAGGTACCCCATGAGAGTTATATTATTAGTACATGGTGAGTTTGCTGTACAATTGTATTGGTTTTTCACATGACATCTATGATGCTTTGCAAAAATGATACTGGTAGTGACTTAGGTACAGTAATGCATCTTGGATGGTGCTGTTGATGCTGATATTTTGTTCTGTTGCTTTCCATGGTGATTATTTCTTGATTTTTCCAAAAACTGCATCATCTTAGTGGGTGACAGAGTAAGGACTGGGCACTCTGTTTGGTGCCACAGTGCACCTTGGGCCATGGAGATGAGAATACACATCGAGGCAATGCTATCAGGAACCTAAGCTCACTGGAGGGGTAGAAGGTCTCCTAGGAAAAAGCCTCAGCTCTGACCATGGGGACATTCGTGAGCCAATATAGCTAGCATATAGTTTAGCTCTGGGGTTTGGAACTGTGATCATCAAATCAATATAAGTAGTGGATAGCAGGTAGAGAGAACATCTTCATATATAATTCTTCCTCTATTTGCTCTTAGAAGGGAGTTCCCATCTGGATCACCACTCAGAAGTCTTGTTTTTCTCCTCCTTGGAAGTGATGGCACCTTTGGGAAATGCAGCTATAGGCATAGTTGATGTTGGGCATACTTAGGACTGCCAAAAGTCCTTTGCCCATATTCCAGAACCAGGTTCCTCAGACCTCATCCATCCCCTATAAATCTCTCGCATGAGGTTTGTGGTGCAGTGTGATTTTTGTGGAATTCGTTGGCCTCCAATCACTAGATATACTTTTGCTACAAAACTCTTTCATTGATGTTATAACTTGGGTTCACTCCCCTGATGTATATGTTCCCCTATGGTGTCTGAGGCACACCTGAACCCTACCCACAACCTACACAGGTGACCTTCTGGCTCATGGATAGCTTGACTATCTACCCATCATTGGCAGTTGATAAGTGTTCCCTCTCAAGTGGTATAAATGGTATAAAAGTGGTACCTGAGTCTGAGAAGTGAGTGTTTAGGGTCCAACACCCCTCCCATACTCTTGGAGGCAAAGGTATCCCATATTTGTCCCTCTTTACCAACCCCATCCATGACCTCTTGGGTAACACTTCATTCCTGAGCTCAGTTTTTTACCTTTCAGCTTCACTCAAAGGCCCTTTCTGATTACTGTCTCTTACCCAATACCTTGCCTCTCCCTGATCTCCTACTTACCATCTTACTCTGTCACCTCTGCCCCTCTCCTACAAAACTTTACTAATCACCCTGGCCCTATGTCAACTCCTGTCCATCCCCAATCAACTTTGGGGATCTGGACCTTCTCTCTCCTTTGGACCAATGTTCCTCACCCCTTTACCCTAATTGGAAGGGTCCTTCAAGGTAATTCTTGTAACTCCCACAGCTACTAAGCTTGAGGATCTCCCTTATTGGACTCACCTATCCCATCTCAAGCCACTTACTCCTCCATCTCAAGATAACTATGCTTCCTACATATCAGCCCCCAAAATAACCCTGCTTGCTTACATTTCAGAGGACACCAAGATCAACCACTTTGTTCAAAGTTCCCAAAGAATGAGGTTCTACCCTAGCAGCCTAGCTTGACACCACTGGATTAGACATAGACTTTTTCTCCTTTCCCTCTTGTCCAGAGCAACATTTACATATCGAGAGTTGAAGTTCAAGAAACTCCCACTTCCAGCGAACAATCTATCCAAATAGTGTTGGGAAATTGTTCCATAGTAAGATGTCAGGAGTCAGTCACAAGTCTTTCTCCCCGGTGTCTCCCCCTCCTTCTAGGTTCCATAAACTTTTCACCAGATTCCTCTATGACCAGAAAGAAGGCTGTTGTAAAAACTAGCCAGATACATATGGAGGTCGCCTCTATTGATCTTGTTGATACTGTGAAACCTTATGGATATCCTCTCTAAGTATCTCCTCTATAAACATGGGTGCCTTTATGGACCCATGGAATCATAAGTAGAAAACTGGTATTACCCTTTCTTCAATTCCTAGCATCTGGTGTACATCATTAAAATCCAAAGAAAATATATTTCAATTACTCAACCTCTAGAGATACAAGAGATAGAGGAGGCTATTCAACATTCCTCCAAAGTCGTAACCTTTTTAATATCCCCTCTCCTAAATAATACAGACCTGTCATTTCATCCTCTGCTTCAGATTTCTACCTTGGCCTAACAGCTTCTTAATGTCTCCCAACCTGGCCACTTTGCAGATTGATAGTTATGTCTCCTCTATGAACTCACAACTGCTACTTATAACTTCTCCTGTGACCTTGTAAATAACCTTACCTCACCATTGACCAACTGCCCTGAGTCCAGAGTTGCCACCACTGTCTGTATTTTCCATAACACATTCTTTGGCATGATGAGCATCTGGGAGACGTTTTGTAGAAGTCTAAATTTCTTAGACTGCAATAAAACCCTCACGTTGACACCTCCCCTCAACCACAATGGCCTAATGTTCACAACACCTCACTTCTCTGCTCTATTCTTGTACCATTACCCTCTTGCAAAATGGTCAGTAGTTTATGCACTAGTATTTCTTTTCCCCAAGTTGAGCATGATACATGAAGAAACCTCAATGATTCTGATTGTGGACTCAATAGCTGCCCTACATAATAAGATGGCAGTTCAAATTCTGCCTCTTTGGGCCATTGAGGGAATAAGTGCAGGTGCTGCCAGTAGGACTGTGGAGAATGACCACCTCTCTGAACACATATCAACAATTTTCTTCCCAGTTCATCCAGGACCTCCAATAGGTGTCCCAAACCATTCTCACCCTTCAATGATAAACTTCTTTCTTAGCAAGAGTGGTACTCTAAACCCAACTGAGCCTAGATCTCCTTACACCTGAAAAAGATGACCTTTGCCTCTTCCTCCAAAAGGAATGCTGCTTCTGTGCCAATAAATAGGGTACAGCAAAAACAAAACGGGACAACTTCAAACAGATCTTCAAAACTGTAAAGAACAACTTGATATCTCCAGTCCTTGGGCCTTTGAAGACCCAGTATAGAAGTGAATACTACCTGTTGTGATCTCCCTCCTTCTTGCTTTCCTGCTTTTACTAATTGCACCCTGCTTCATCAATTTCTTCTCTACATTTCAACAACAAATTCAAAAAATCTCTAGTCAACAAGTAGTCAGTGATTGTTATAAGACTACTAACCACTAGCTACATAACTGGAGACTTATGATCCCTGAAGATTTCCTGATGGTGATGACCAACAGTGTCCCCAAGATGTCAATGCCCCCAGATAACAGGAAGCAGTCTAAAGACCATGAAACCCTCACTTCTACCTCACCAGTCACCTCCTTCTATTTCCTTACGTTTTATAATAAACAAAAGGGAGAAATGTTTGGCATACTAAGAAATGCCAAAAGTTCTTTGCCCACATTCCAAAGCCAGTTTTCCTCACCCAGAATTCAGTGACGAAGTGCCAACCACCACTAACAACCATTTTGCATTCTTCCCCTCAATAAATCTCTTGCAGGAGGTGTTTTGAGTAGTGTGATTTTGTGGTATTCCTTGGCCCTTGTCATAGTTAGGGCTTCTACTGCTGTGAAGAGACACCATGACCATGGCAACCATTAAAAAGGAAAAACATTTAATTAAGACTGGCTTACAGTTCAGAGGTTTAGTTTGTTATTGTAATGGTGGCAAAAATGGCAGTATGCAGGCAGATGTGGTGCTGGAGAGGTGGCTGAAAGTTCTACATCTGGATTGTCAGGCATCAGGAAAAGAGAATAACACTGGACCTGGCTTGAGCTTCTGAACCCTCCAAGACCACTGTCAGTGCCACACTGCCTCTAAAAAGACTACACCCACCCCAATAAGGACAGACCTGTTAATAGTGCCACTCCCTATCAGCCTATGGGGGCCATTTTCACTCAAACCAACACACTACCTATTGTCAAGATATTATTTTTCCAGGAAACTCTTCAGCTGACAAGTTTTCTATGTATATATGTGAGAGTATGTGTGTGCATATTTGTATATTGGTCCATAGAGATGGATAAGAACACACATGTATATGAATGTATGTAGGTTTATATATACATATATATGCATATATATTTGTGTATGCAACTATACATGTAGGCATATCATGCATGCATACATACATGTGCGCGTATGTGCCTGTTTATGCAGATATATGTGTTCACATATTCATATGTGTGCATACATGCATATACGTGTTGTACATATATAGGAGTGTGCATATGAGTATCTGCGTATGCAGGCATAGGGCATATATAGGTATGCATCTATGTATATTTGTGAATATGTGCCAGGGTAAATCTGTGTGTGTTTGTATTTTTTTTGTCTCCTTTGGCTGGGCGCCGTTCTAACCTGAGAAAGGTCTTTGCAGTTTATGTACGCTAGGGAAGCCAGATGAGCAGTCCACTCAGTATCTTCATATTTCCCCTCTCATCACTTACCATAAAGATGAAATTCCCACAGCTCTGGCTTTTTGGGACTAGCAGAACAGACCTCACTAAGCAGCCACAAGGACAGCAGACAGCAAGCAGACAGCAGCAACAAGTCGTCCTTTGGCCACATTTCAGTTGGGACCCAGAAGGACACAGACAGGAGTGCCTTTCTCCCTTTCAGTGGATTGAGCTGTATTAGGGTAGCAAATTCCACACCTCCATATGTGGGCTTCCCCTCCTTTCATTCAATGCCAGCCCTAGTCCAGCTCCAGGGGCTCAGCAAGCCTTCCACCTGAGTGGACCAGCAGCAGGTGACTTGTTTGCTGTTTCTGCTTTGACAGCTTTTGCATTCCTGAGCCAGTTTTGCTCAGCTCCCCCTGGCAGTTCCTTAATCCCTGTGGGGGCAGGGCAGGACCTGTACTTTTTCTTATCCTCCAGGTCTAGAATGTATTTCCAGTGTAGTGGGTGGCTTTGCTGCATTGGGAGAGCAATGGGGAATGGGTTGCAGAACAGAACACCTCTGCCTCGCTTTCCAGGGACTTGGTGGGAACTAAATGATGGCCCTGCAGGAGATTTTCATTGAAAGGCACTGAAGTTTTTTCTATTATCTATCCATTCTGGAAAAAAAAATTAAAAAAACTATGGTAGTCAAATAAAACATCCAATTCCCTTTCACAGAAAGCTGTTTGAACTTCCATAAACAACACAGGCTTACTTTCTGTCACTCATCCCCTGTTCCTGAAAGCCCAAGGACCTGAGAGGACCATTGCATAGCTTAGCTTTGCTGAACTGTTGACTCCTTTTCTGTGGCACAAGAGGAGTGAGTGTGCAAATGCCACCATTATTGGTTCACATTACATCCGTCCTACAAGTAAAATAGAGCAGAGGTTAAAGTGTTTGCTGTAGCTTACAGAGTAGTGGAATCTACTAATTAATTTGAGTTCTAGTTCCCAGGTTTGCTACTAATGAGCTCAGTGTCCTTGGACAAGCTATTTATGTATTTAATTGGGAAGGTGTGTGATACTGCATGTATGTGTATATTGTCTGTTCCAACATCCAGTACAGGGTGGTGTTTCGTAGATGGTGATTTCTCCTCATATCCAAAGCACCCATCTGGAAGAAGATTCTTCCTACAATGTCTAGTTCTAACAGCAGAAGTGGAGTTAGCAGAGCACCTAGCACGTTCTACAAAGTAGACCTCAGTTACTAAGGTGGAGAATGGCAGAGAGGGCTATATAGGGAAGGAAATCCAGGGAAAACGATGAGAACATCCTTTTAGGAATCAGGTACAGGTGAAAACAGGCATGATTTTAAGGTTACTAAATTAGAGACCCTAAGAAAATTAATGCAGACAATCTGCCATGGGAAACACTACCATTTTGGTAAACCCACCAACAGCTATGCTATTAGATACACATCTCTGCAGAATTAGACCTGATCTTGAAAACAGCCATAGAAACAATGTCCCACCGGCTGACTTGGCACGCATGCCCTGTACTGCCTGCCCACATCTGACCCCTTAACACGACATCTTCTTTGCTTATCACTTCAGCTCTTGTGAGAATTTCTAACTCAAAATTCAAAAGTGATCCTGACTTCCTATATTCATTTGTGTGCCAAAAAGGCAGTGGCAGAAGCTGAGGAGACAGTGACTTGTGGAAAGAAGTCATGTCACTGGGAGTCCACGACCTCAGTTGCTCACTCAGTCCATAGCATGCCCCTTTTAAATTTGCTGGTGGGTCCCAGGCGGCAGTAGGCAGGCAGGCCCACAGAGCAGCCAGTGCCAGGGAGAGACAGCTCGCGGCGGGTCCCCGTCCAGCCATGCAGCGCTGAGGCGGGCGGGTGTGAGCGGGCGGCGGGGAGAAGGCACATAGACACATCGTACAGAATAGAATTGGATATTTATTACTTAAAGAAGGGGGGAAAGAAAGGAGAGAGAGAGAGAAAGAGAGAGAGAAAGGGAAGAGAGAAGAAGAAAAGAGAGACAGAGAGAGGCCCCAAGAGAGAGACAGGTGTGCACGCCAAGAGAAAGAACAGACAGAGATCCAAGATGGCGGGGGGAGGAGGGCAGGGTCCACGGGAGTGGGCGTGGCTTGCCTCTTAAAGAGTCAAAAACCATAACAGCCCCTTTCCACTGGTACGAATGCAACAAAATAGGCTTCCATTTCTCAAATCCCTGAAGCTGTAAGATGAAATGAAACATCTTCCTCCGAAATTGTGGGTTTGTTTGTTTTCGGTTATTTTGTCACAGCCGAGAAAGGTGATACAGCCTGTCATTGTTCTCTTTCTTCAGCTTCATCATCAGGTTGTATAGTGAGAAACGCTTTAGAGCAGGGTCTGTCCTTCTTTAGAATAAATGCTTAAAGTGTGTTTGTTCATTTCATTCTGTTTATATTGTGCTTTATGTTTCTTGGTTTTGTTTCTTTTGTTTACGGTATAATGATACACAGAGAACCTCTATTTCAACCCTTCTGTTATACTATACTACACCATACAGAAGCCCGCCACTGAGACCCCTGGCCAGTAGCCATTTGCAGTGGCTTAATTTTAATAAAGTGAAACAAAATGAAACTTTCACTCTTCAGTTGACCTAGCGCTACTTCATATATTCAACAGTCTCATGCAAGTCACATCTAGCACAGTAGATGGTACGGCTGGGACCTCTTCCAGAGGAGGAAAAGCAATTGCTTCTGCATTTGTTGTACTAGACATTTTTCTGTCCCTTTTATTCTTGCAAAGTCAATAGATTGCTTGCAGCCATAGTTGTTCCCTTGTTTATAGAGCAAGCCATTCAAATTTGAGGAATATCCCCCTCCCTGATTATTTGCCTTCTATTTCAAAGGAAACAAAGAGTTGGATCTAAAGGTGTTTGTGCACTAAGCTCACAGTTGGGAAAAAGAAATGAAAGTTCTTTCCAAAAAAAGAAAAAAAAACAAGGAAACCAAATGAGAGCAGAGGTCAAGGACGGTGACTCTTGTTTTTCAAGCAGCAGAAGAAAGTTCTGGGCATGTTGCTATCAATTTATGGTATTTGACTTCTGCCTTGACAGAAGAGCAGGAAGTTAATTCACTTCAAGTTCAAAACTTTATCAAACACAAGCAGCTGCATCCATATGTTGCTAAAAAAATATTTTCTACACATACAAAGACTAAATTTATGTTATAAAAGTAACCCAAAGATGAACGTAGAACTAGGGCCTCTCTTTCTGCAGAGATGGTACTTACAAGCCCAGGCCCAGTGGGGGCACTGATCCGTATTGATCATGATACCCCTGGAGTTCTAATGAGGGTGAATTGCACTTTGGCACTTAGCTCTGTGTGGGTGCTGGTGTCACCAAGCCAGCCTGACACTGAGTTCTCATGGGAGCAAGAAGAAAGCGCTCCCAGTAATTCTAAAATCTAGCATTTACTTTTTTTCATTTTTGAAGCATCGAAACTATTAAAATAATGGATCATTTTATTTTTCTTCTTCTGTCTTGAATAAAATCAGGTTCTTCAAACTTCGAATTAGATGAACTGCCTGTAAGAAACACCTGGCTTCATGGAACTCTGCAAAAGATTTATTCGAGTAGAACAGACCCTTGATCACCCTTGGTTCCATCAGTTTTATAACATACTTGCCTTCTATATCCCATATAAATGGCACTGTGTCATTTATCCATAATTTCTCACAATCAAAAAGCCTTGGAGGGGAACAGGCCTCTGGGCTAGGTCTCATGTGGCTACTTAACAGATGCTGGTTTGAAGATCTTCAAAATAAAGTCTTCTCATGAATACTCAAGCTCAGCACTTTATTTATCCTGCTTTGCCTTTTGTTTTGTTGAGAGTGGGTCTTACAAGGCAGCCTAGGGCAGCCTTAAAACTCATTCATGACCCTAGTACATCTGTCACCCATCTTTTACTTACTCATTTGTTCATTTTTAAATAACCAATAAGAACTTTGTATTTGGAGATCTCTCTAAGCTGACCTTGTTTATTATTGACAATATAATAATAATAATATCAGCCTCAGTGTAACATAAAGTCAGCTTCTCATAAGTTTTCAAATCAAAACAGAGCAATTGATTGATTCATTGGTTCGAACAGTCAGAGGGAAACAGAGTCATCGAAATCTGGTTTCACACCAAGACAGCCAACCTTCCCCACAGAATTAGCAGACAAGGGAGCACCATAGTCCCTGTCTTCTTTAGACATGGCCTTTCTTTCCAACAAGTAATATTTAATCCATAGTCACCTTACTGAGACAGAACAGCTATTCATACCATTCCTATTATAACTATTCTGCAATTTATGAACATATACAGATCCCAAAGTTAATTTAGAAGGTAGATTTTAGATGCAGGAATCATTTTCTCACAACAATGTCATTTTTGATGCTGTTCGTTTCCTCAGCAGTTTATACAATCCTCCTTCACTTGCTGTGGCAAAGTGAGACTGTATTTACACTTGTCGCCTAGAGGCCCCCAACCAAGTTCTGTGCCCCACAGCCTCCTGTGCCCTGACACCTGTAGTGGGCCTGGATATCTGCATGGATGTTTTGCAAGGTAGGTACCTCTCCACCCATTACTAGCTTGAACCAGGAGGGAAACTGAGAGGGACTGGATACTGTAATGGGGACTATCCTGGGAGGGGAAATCGGGTAATCTTCTAGTTGGAGTTGGTCTGGATGTTGCATGTCCTAGGTCAAATGTTTCTTAGTTGAGTATTTGGACATTCCAGACCACATTTTCCTGCCAACGGCTCTGCCCAGTGCACAGTTTCTGTAAGGCAGGATAGGATGTCTGGCTGGTGATGTGGGTCTCTCTTACCTTGACTTGGGAAAGTGATGGTAAGTCCTGAGCTTCAATTTCTATATTCATAAATGAGGTAATTCCTGTTCTTAGTCTGCACAGCTCACAAGAATCCTGGGAAAACTTAAACACACACACACACACACACACACACAAATGGACTTTGTGAGACTATGCAGGACCTATAGTAAAACCAAAACAAGAGAATGTTGTTTAGATGTTAGGGAGTTAACAGTGCTTTATTTTGTACTCCATTTCTCATGACTTTGCAAATTAGACAACTCACTGAGGTTGCTAGTTCCAAAGACACAAGAAGGCAAACTCAAGCCCTGTGGTGCATTTGTTCAAAGAATTAATGGCATGGAGAACAGGTGGCCACCACTTCTCACTAGATCTCAGGCTGGAGACAGGGCAGAAGCTGTCCTCCTGAAGCCCAGCATCCAAACAGTCGTTTGTCTCAGCGTGTAAGGGTTGTCTGCTGCCCTGTGACTCTGGAAGCTTCGGTTCACTGGAAGGTCTCACAGGGCTCAACATGTCAGCGAGGAACGTCGGGCAGTGCAGGGACTTGCAGGCCGGCTGGCCGGCGGCGGGGCCTCTCAGAGCCGGCTTTGTTCCCTCCATCCTGCCTGCAGCGTCCTGGAGACCTGGTGTGCGGGGCGGGGCGCGTGGGGTGCAAAGTATGCGGAGAGAGGAAAACAGGTCTGAGGCTTCAAGTCCAGGCAGGACGCCCATTAGTCATCCTAGCGGGCAGCGGGAGCACCTCGCCTCTGGTTAGTCAGAATCACACAGGTAAATAAAGAGCTCAGTGTCTGAGGGATGCTGGCTAGGAGAGGAGAGCTGTGTCATTATGCTTCCAAAACAAAGACTCCCGCAGGTTGGCCTGTCATGGTTTCCTTGCAAGAAGTGAGCCCTTGAAATACAACCCTTGTGGTCAGGGCAATGCAAAACTCCTAGGCCTTGCACTGGCTCCAAGATGGCTACAGGGGTTTTGGATCCTCTCTTAGACTCTCTCCACCCCTCCTCCCCAAAAGCGCACAAGAAGGTCAGTGGTGTCTACACAGTCCTCGCTTTCTCAACTAGATTGGAAGAAAGACAAAACAAACGTGCTAAGGAGGAAAATTAGTTTTTCAGAGAAAACAAAGTAAAGTCTTGATAAATATACCAACCAGTTTAACCGTTCCTTTAGAGGAACTCTATAATGATGACCTCTTGTACCCACTTAGCTAGTTAGGCACATTGATACTGTTATGGTTTTTGACTCTTTAAGAGGCAAGCCACGCCCACTCCCAGTG